>WBMY01003777.1:2058515-2076756 GCA_013397315.1 Donacobius atricapilla
AAAAAGATTGCATAATATTTTATGGCAAAAGTTGAAAAAGAACTGTTACTCCACATCTCTAAAGCTTTCAATTTTTATCTATTTTGCCTATACAGCTTCCACGGTTTGGTTGCACTAGGTTCAAACATTTTTGCTTTAGTTGATTAAAAGCAGAGAGTTTTTCCTGTTTTAGAGATTTTCCAACTAGTTATCACAGCTAGAAATGTTCATGAAATTAATATTTTATTATTGCTGGTTTCAACAAAACAGTTTCAAATGTTCTTTCTGAGAATGACAGGGGATAATTCCTCTAACAAAAGTACTTCATCTCAGTACTTGTCCATCTTTCATTCTAGTCAGGAAATTGCTAACAAGAGTAAAAGCAGAGAAGCCTACACTGGTCTCATCTCTTACGCAGAAAAGCAGGTCCTTCAGCTTTAACTTAGCTGAAAGCAGAATTTTTAATACTGGTAGATCTTAGAATCAAGGGAAATTGAAAATTAGACTGGTTAGATAAGACAATAATTTCTTTTAACGTATTGGCATTAGGTATGCATTCTTGAATTACCCCAGGCTTCATATAGCTATGGCTTGTTTGAAGAAGCATGACTGCAAAAATATTTAGCCTTATGTTTATTTATTATAATCTTGTTTTCTTAGCACTCTTTATACTACTTCATTGTGTGTGAGCATTAGAAATGCCACAGAATCAGTATCACATAGCTGTAAGGAAAGGAAATTCATGAAAGAAATTGCAGTCTAATGTACCAATGTACAATGGAAAATATCTGAGAGCCATTTGTCAAAGAAAATTAGTAATGCTCTTATCACCCTACATTAGCCACCTTTCCTGGTAAGCCCTAATAAACATCATAAACAAAAGCTCCATGCTCTGCGTCAAAGAGCTCTTTTCCGGCCAAATATATAATTTCACATTAAACACTAGCATTGGAACCGTGATGCAGTTTTTTTGTCCTTGGGCACTTATCTGTAGTTTGCATCCAGACTGACTGTTTTTAACAGCATCCTCGCAGTTCCAAGCAATGTTTTCTTACTTTATCTAAACTCATAGATGTCCAGCTAATATCGAGACATCTTTCTACTCACATAGTTTGTTAGACAATACCTTAAATCTTGTTTATTTATTTATTTATAAAGAGGTTACATTTCTTAAATGGTTGCTCCACTGAACTTAAAAATGCCTTTTGTGCCCTGTGAGGGGCTCCAATGCAGAGAGTTCAGTAGAAGTGTTAGTATAACCCCTGACCCCAGCACAGCAATGCTGCAGCGCACAAAACAGCTTCCTAACCTCACAGGGATCCCTCCCATCTTATACAGGAAGCAGGAGGTGCAAATCAAGTTTTACAAATCTACAGCTTCCTATGATCTCTGGAGGTCTATCCAGAGTACAAACTGCCTCAACCTCTGCTCCTGTAGGCAGAAAGTGATGTTCAAAATATAATATATAAATAACTACAGAATTCTGAACTACTAACATCTTCTCAGCTCTAACTTCAAGAAAGGTCCAGTCTTTACTGCCAGATCCTACCTCTACTACTAGTTTTATTGTATTATTAATAACTCCAATGTGTCCTTTAGCATAATGTCCTCTTAAAAGTACTAAAATGTGATGAAGCCCAGCACTTTTTTTTTTTTTTTACCTTGTGTAAGCTTTTGTCTCCTCTGAATACTTTTGCCTATGTTTCTTCATTTTACTTTTACTGTAGCTTGCCATTGTACAAACAGAGCCACAGCAGATAATTTGGGTTCCCTCTAATTTGATTCTCTGATGTTACCAGCTGGCAGAGCTCTGCTCATCCTTTCTGAGCTGATGACATTGCGTCAGGTTTTGTCCTTTCTTTCAAATGATCCCACTCTGAGGACAACAGCTTTGACAGCCAGGGAACTGCCTCCCATCTCATAGATGAATGTGGTGTATTCTGGCAGGACAATGCTAACCCTGAATTCCCTAATAACTATGACAATGTCTGCACTCTGGTGCAGAAGTTGACCACATCATACTTTCCCTTAACCTTTCTTTTTTTCCTGCACATTTACTGAGTACAATTTTTACAGGCAAATTCATACGTAGTACTAAGACAATTATTTTTATCACTAAGTGTGCCTTTGAGCATAAAAATTGTTATGTCACCTGTGCAAACAGCACTACTGCCAAAGATAAGTAAAGGTAAGTATCTCCCACGTGCTTCTACTGATAGGAAGTATTATAATGGAATGAGCAATAACTTAAAGGGTTTTTTTTCCTTTTACACCCCTGACTTAAACACTGCCCAAGTAAATATTTCATATATGTTGCTTTTAAAGACATGGTGCTGCACTTATCTTTTACTGTCTTATTATCTTTCACTAATTACTGTCTATCTTATTTCAACAGTAGAGAAACACCATAAAGATTTATAAAAAAAGTTTTAAATATTTTTTCTTTGTTTATCAGGACAAGGTTATAGAAGAGCTATTTTACATAAATAAAGTGCTGCAGGCCTAACTTGTGCTATTTCTCTCCTTCCATTTTATATTACTGATGGCATAATTTTTCATTATGCCTTTTCCTACACTTCATAGGAATTCATAAAACATTTCTTATCTGAAAGAAACAATATGTTCTTCATACTACTTCCACTTATATTTTTCTTCTCTTGATCTACGTAACTAAATGCTGAGTTAAACCTGTTAAAAATGTGTCCTCATTCCTAAGTCAATTTACCAAACTGTTCAGGGATGTCTTGCATTAAGACCCTAAACAACCCTAAATTGGAAGAATAAATTCAAATAGTTGCTCTTCATTTGCTTGGGTTTCTGATCTGCAAGGTAAGATGGAGTAGACAGTACAGATTCCAGCACAATATGAAGGTTTAGGATAATCCTGCCTCTTTCATACTCCCTCTAGGACCCACACATGGAGCTCTGTTCAGCATTTACTTGGTGTTTGCTGGAAACCAAAGTATTCACTTGCCTGCTATAACTTTATTATTTTTAACACTATACCTAATGTAATTCTTAAAATTTATTTTTAGTGACAGGAAAAAGGAAGGCTTTGCATCTTTTCCTACACCGTCCTTAACAAGTTATGGTTTAGACCTGGAATCTTTATCTGCCTTTATTTTCTGTATAATTTGCAGAAAGTGTGTGCCATAGATACGGTGACCTGAGTTAATTAGTCACAGAATCAGAGAATATGCTGAGTTGGAGGGGACCCACAAGGATCATCAAGTCCGCATCCTGGCTCTGCACAAGACAACCCCAAGAATCACACCGTGTGCCGGAGAGCATTGTCCAAATATTTCTGGAACTCTGCCAGGCTGATGCTGTAACCACCTCCCTGGAGAGCATGTTCCAGTGCTCAATCATCCTCTGGGGGAAAACCCTTTTTCTAATGTCCAACCTAAACCTCCCCTGGCACAATTTCAGGCCACTTCCTTGGATTCTGTCACTGTCACCACAGAGCAGAGATCAGTGCCTGCCCCTGCTCTTCCCCTCACAGGAAGCTGTCACTGCACTGAGGTCTGCCCTCAGTCTCCTCTTCCCCAGGCTGAACAGACCAAGTGACCTCAGCCACTCCTCACACGGCTCCTCCTCAGGGACCTTCACCATCTTTGTGGCCCTCCTTGGGTTGCTCTCTAGTAGTATTTTTTTTTTTTTTTTAAATATTGTGGCACCCACAACTGCCGCCAGCACTCGAGGTGAGGCTGCCCCAGCCCAGAGCAGAGCAGGACAATCTCCTTCCTTGCCTGGCTGGTGATGCTAAGATTGATGTCCCCAGGACAGGGTTGGCCCTCCTGGCTGCCAGGGCACTGCTGGCTCCTGTTCAACTTCCCAACAACCAGGACCCCCAGGTGCCTTTCCACGGCGCTGCTTTCCAGCCTCTCATTCCCCAGCCTGTCCATACATCCAGGCTAGCCCCATCTCAGTTCCAGAACATGTCACTTTCCCTTGAAAGGGAAATTGAATCACTGCTGGTGATTGCCCAGCCCTCTAATTTGTACATGTCTCTCTTCAGGTCCTTCAAGGGAGTCATCTGGTAGTTCACTGGCTAGTCCAAACTAATCTTGGTAAGAAGTCAGAAGTAACTCAGAACAATTCAGCCCCCAGACCTCGCAGGCCTGTCTCCAGGTGGGATATATGGTCCTTTGGAGATGTCTGTATGAATTCAGAAAACTAGATTATAGGGAAGATAGGACACATTCTGAGATGGGTAATGTCCTTCCTTCCTTCACTTCTGTTAAAGAAATGCAGCTGGGGCACAGTGCATGAGTTTTCCATCCTTGATGAGTTGTTTTACACTTTCTGAATAATATTTAATAATTTGATTTTGTTGCTAAAAAAATTTAAAGACTTGAGATTGGCCTAGTCATGAACATGCTTCTTTGATGCAACACAAATTTCCAAGGAGATGAGATTTTGAAACTTGATTAAAAATGACGACGGGTGACATACTTATTCTCAGTAGTATTCCTAATTTAGGGAAACACTGTAATGATTTTACTTTTTAGAAAGAAATATTAACAGTAGTTGCATAGATACTTTCTTGGGCATTTTTGGAGTTTTTTCCAATTTCATCCCTCTCCTGGTATATCTCAATCCTTTGGGCCTTCAGCTAATCCACAGGATTACTCAACTTTTCATTCCTTGAACTTGAAATGGAAATTGTCTTCTGTTATCAACATACCACCACCTCTGAAAGAGCTTCTAGTTTATAAATCCTTATTTTCCGTGGTAGTATCTCATAGTATCTCTCTTACCCATTTAATCTACCCTAGTTCTGGTAAATTTACCCATTTATCCTAGTTCAGATGTGTGATACTCTAAAAAGAGTAAATGCATCTGGTGTTGGACTGAAGTGAGAGAAAGAACACAAATAACTAATTTTTTAAGCATAAAGCAGATATTGAAGACCACTGTAAGAAGTCATTTGGAATCAGTGCATGAGCAGACAATTCACATGGCCCTGTGGAAGCTGAGCTATGTCCAGGCATTGCCTGCCTGTCATTAACTCCAGCATTTGGGCACCTTGTCATCACACTTTGCCCCACTGTGGGCATATGCCTGTAGCACATTTAAAGTACCTTGCTGTAAACCAGAGGCACAAATTTCAGTCTTGTTTAGGGCACTTGTATGGACACGTGCTCAGGACATGTGGCTGTCAACTATGGTTTACTCTGTGAAGCTGCCAGTTGTAGAAATCATAGCAGCTTAACTTCAGTTGTCTAACCTAACTTTGAATTATATGGACAAAGATTTTGTTAAGTTTTGGGGTTCTTTAAGTCTCTGGATATTTGTCTTTGCTAAGAAGAGTTCTGTGTGTGCAGGAGCTGGAATAGGAGGGAGGTATGGAAGAAGTTCTTTCTGCTTAAAAATAAAAAGCCATAAATCTCCAGACCAGTTTAATACTGTAGGTTTTACTTTCATTGCTGGTATGACTGCAATTTCCATTCAAACGCTTTAATTTCCTGCAGAGTTATTTCTTAGACTCCATGCAGTTTTCTTTCCTTTAAAAGCCTACGTAGCAATTTCTCTAAACACTCCTAGCTGCCAAAGGAGTTTTTGAATATCTTTGTTGTTGTGCTTGTCCTCTTCTCAGTCCTTATTTATGTCATTTAACTTTTAAAATACAGTGGCCAGACATGGAAGTGTTTTGCTTGTGGTCATATTGTGCTGTTTGAAGAATTTCTTCACATTTACAGTTGTGTGTGACATCTCTGTGTGCATACAGAAATTTTATTTTCCTGCATAAATGGCTGTTAGCTACTCTGGCAGAGAGCTTTCAACTATAGCTACTCTCATTCAGTCACTATTTTCTTGATCAATGCTTTGTGTCATTTGCACTTCGAAAATTCATTTCTTTTTCATTATTATTTTTTCTCTTATCTTCCTACCTAGGTGTGTCTGAACTTTGAACTGCTGCTGCAATTTTGCTTAATAATAGAAATGAGATGTGAAAATAGCACTGTGTGACTAAGTCTAGTACCTTGTCTGTTCAAGTTACTCTGAACAACTCATGCATTCTGCAGAGATTAAATATTTTGATGCATCATGAAGAAAACCAGTACATTTTCAGCAGAGAAAATCATGATCTTGTAGATATCAAAATGTGATGCCTTATGTTAAAAGAGTGTTGTACAGTGTGACAGTACACATCAGAACAGAAATACAGTCTAAAAAAAATTACAAAATGTTTCTATTTATATGCACAAATTTGCCAGGAGATGTGGTCTGCGCCTCACTGCTTTTGCTGAGAAGGGATGTTCATAAAACTGTATTTATGTTATCAAAATAAATAGATTGTGCCTATCTCAAATACATAAAAAGGTAAAAACAGAGGGGCTGTCACTTATATAATCTCTCATAAAACATGTTCCTAAAATAAAAAAGCATATATTGATCATTAAACCCCTGTCTCTTCATATGTGCGAATAGAACCAAAAGCCACACCAGTAGGCAGTACCACTAAAAGGTGGTAAGTCTTTATCTTAGGACACCTTTAGATAGTGACAGTGTTATTCTTTGTAGTGTCAACTTTGCTGCTAATATTTCAAGGATGTATGATTAAGCCTTGTCTTATGAGTCATAGAAATATCTTTTATTTAGAAATACAACTCTTATTTTCTTACCAGGGCTCTGCTCTGGTACAAACCAAATTGTCATCTCCGTAGTAAATCCCTTACACGTAGCAGAAATGCACTGGGGGCTAGATCCTAAATACATTTTTGATGCTCTCTGGATTATCCTGCTGATGCTTTCTGTGGTCTTCATGCACTGTAAGTGTGACTTGTACTTCTTATAGCCCCTATTCTTCATCAATATAGCTGTAAGCTTATTTACTTTACCTTGCCTGTGAATTGCTGTTTCTTTTCAGTGTTGACTAAAAAAGAAATTATACCTGTAATCAAAGACAGCTGGACAAAAAAACATCAACACTGGATTTCTAGCATTCATCAAAGTTCCAGTTGATTTCAATTGCTTTCAATAAAACCAAAAATGCCTACAATGTGTATTCTTAATCTAGCTTTAGGCTACCTTTCTTGTCAATGGAGCACAGACAATTCTTGTGTGTTATACACGTTATAAATGTTACAGATGTGACATATTTTAGACATCAATTTTAGAATAAAATGAATTGCAAGCTAGCAGTACCTATTTTTTGTCCACTCCGTAGACTAGGAAAAGATAGAGCTACCTCAGGTACAGATCTCAAACACTAGTCCTACTCAGAATTTGCACCATGTTGTTAGACTTTATATATTCAAAGTAGGTCAAAGTGCTGAATTAATCCCTTGAAAACAAACCACGAAAGAACCCCTGTGCAGTCCCTATATCCCCCCAGCTAATGATACCAATTTGTTCATGTGCCTGTACCAGTGTGGCACTGAAAGACTGGGGGCTCAAACCATGGTATGTCACCCTGGTTTCTGGGGTGATGCAGTGTGCAAATCTGCTTTTGAAAATGGTGAGCTTTTCTGTACAACTATTAATAATCCAGTAAAATGATGCACTAGGTTTTGGTGCCTTTTTTTTTTTTAGTAATAAATTTAGGCTACTTCCTCCTGGTATTCTGCTTCAGTACTCTTCTTGCATTGTTTGTATTGTAAACTTTGTTAGAAGGAGAGGTAAGTGTTGATAACTGACAATTTGCTACAAATACAGGCAATCTAGCTGTAAGGTGCTTAAAACTCTCATTTGAACAGGATAAGGGTTAATTAAGCTCAGATATACTTATCAGGCATTCATTAGATAGTAGTTTACACATCACCTTGATGTGGATGTACTGATGTCCTGTATCTTTATTAACTTAATTGACTATTCACATTCATTATTCAGATGGACTGTGAAATTGAAAGGATTTACTCCTGACACTCAGCAAAGCAAAGGACCAAGTTATATTTACCTGTTTTCTCCCTATTGCTGAATTTTATGCTAATATTGGTTTTCAGTAGAAGCGTAGAACACCTCCAGATATGTCCTTTAGGCTAATACTGGACAGATGACCCTTCCAAGGACTTTCTGTCCTTGCTGATGCCTCACATGTTCTTTGAATAAAAAGACTGCCCTCTGAACAGTACATTTATTCTATTAGTGTGATTATTCCATCTTTCAGTGAGTTTCCTTGCAATGGTTGTTCAGAGACTGATAAGTGGATATTAATCTGTTACAACATTCTGTAATAGTAAATTATAAATTCATCTAGAATAAATACCACTATATAAAGCTTCAATTATTCAATTAACGTTCCTAATCTTTCCACCAACATGCTGAAAGCTTCAAGTGCAGTCTGTTCAGTTAGGTGGCTGCAGACTGTATGTATTGTGTATTATGTGTAAAGAATTGCAGATTCTTCTTTTGAAATGTCCTTTCTGAAGGTCACCTTGATAAAATGATGGTTCCTATTATTGCATTTTTATATTATTTTAATAAATCCCGTAAATGGGGATGAAGACTTAGTAACACCCTTTGCCTCAAGGTGTTTGTCTTTTTAAAGATATTTTTGCCATCACAGCACATGGACTGACTTTACTGTAGTCAGTAAGAAATATGCAGTTCCTTTAGAGTCTCTTCAGTTTAGATGAAGCTATATTGTATTTGAAAAGCATGAATCTCATCAGATTTTTAATAAGTATAATCCCTCAGAGGTTGATGCTTCTTGTGAGAGACAGATCAAGTGGCCACAAATTTGCAAATTATTTTAGTTTACATCTAACTATAACCCTGTTTACAGCCTCCCAGGTCATAAATATTTTGAAGATCCAGCATAGCTATTTTTCAAATTTGTTGGTCTATAGCACACCCCTGGTTTTATCAGAAGCAAGGATTTATTCAAGAAAACGCAGATCCCTCCTGCCTCCCTTATTCCAATAGGAAGAGTAAATGCAGTTTTTCATTTCAATTCAAACCCCAGAGAGCATGCAGAAAAAACAACCCTGATGCCCCTGGGGAGTGTTACTCTCCTATCCTAAGGTGGAAATCACTTTATCATTACACTGCCATGAATGATGTTCTATGAAAGATGTGTGTAGACTGGGCTTGCTTGCAAATGGAAAATTCCTGTTATTAATTGTCATTAGTACCATGAATATTTTAAATCTAATTTTCTGTTTAACCCTATTAGGTTCCTTGTGTCACTCTTTTTTTTTTTTGTTTGTTTCTGAACATTTCTATTTGAATCAGTGCAGTGCCCTTGCAGAAGCAGTTTGCTTTTTGATGGGATGAATATGGTATCTCATATAAAACATAAGGGATTTGAAGTACCAGGATTTCTAACACCGAGGTGCATTAGAAGTTTTACAGTGATTTACGTTGCTGGAGATTATTCAGTGCTCTAGACAGGGCACAGCACTGAGGAAAGGGCAATTAATCAAATGCAGGAAAACTGATCCACAAAGATATTTCCTGTGCTGAAGGACTTATTGTAATAACTAAAGATTATTGTGACAGTTATTATGATGGCCATGGAGAAAATTAATCTATCCAAGCTTTAGACATAAAACCACTGGTGTCTGGGCCAAGGCCCTTTACGGGCTTTCCCAATAGTCAATAAAGAGAGACAGAAACCTTCAGGAATATTTGTTTCAGGATAGCTGTCCATTGCCAGTTTGCACCACAGAAAATGGAGAAGCTTAGCCTTTACATAACTAAAGCTGAGTAAGATAAAACCCACCTCAAAATGCCATTTCTACCTGACTGAGAGTTTTCAGTTTCCAGTATGTCAGACATTACTTTTTCCTTCTCACATACAGTTTAGTGAAAGATTACTGATTTTAGTATTTGTAGGATCAAGTGAAGAACTGAGTGACAAAAAACCTCAATGCCTTCTGTGTTGTAACTACTACCTGGATGGAAGAGGGGAAAGCAGTGGATATTGTCTTTCTTGATTTTCGTAATGCTTTTGACACTATCTCGCACAACGTACTTATAGACAAGCTCAGGAAGTGTGGACCAGCTGAGTAGACAGTGAGGTGTGTTGAGAGGTCATGGCACATGGCCTAGTTGGAGCCCCGTCACTAGTTTCCCCCAAGATTTAATACTGGGTTCAGTGTTTAACTTTTTCATTCATGGCTTGGATGAAGGGGCAGGTGCCTCCTCAGCAAATTCACTAATGACACAAAGCTGGGAATGGTCCCCTTGAGTTCTGGGCAGCCCTTCAGAAGGACCTTAACAGGTTGAGAGATGGGCAGAGAACAGAACAGTCTGAAGCTCAACAAAAGCAAAAGGGTCTTGGGGAGGAATAACCCCAGTATGGGTTGGGGGCTGACCTACGGGAAAGCAGCTCTGTGGAGAAGGACCTGGGTGTTCTGGTGGATGGTGAGCTGCCCATGAGCCAGCAGTGCCCTGGGGCTAAGGAGGCCAGTGGGATCCTGGGGTGCATTGGGAAGAGGTTGAGGAAGATTCACCCCTTTCCTTTGCCCTGAGGTGAGGCCACTTTGGAGTGCTGTGTCCAGTTCTGGGCACCTCAGCATAGGAGATGTGGAGCTCCTGGAGCAGATCCAGTACAAGGCTATGAAGATGATTATGGGACTGGAACATCTCTCTTACAAGGAAAGGCTGATAGAGCTGGGTCTGTTCAACACCTAGTTGTGATGATAGTTTGGGACCACACTGGAATAAAGTTTTTCATGTATTTTACTTAAAGTAAATAACATCATACTGAAACACAATATTTCCCCAGGAATTTAGTCTACTCTGCAGTCAAACAAATAGTTGGAGGAAGTAATAGGCCAGTCATTATCCTAGGAAGAAGTTACATTTTCATTGCACATATTCAGAAAATATTTAGGTATAATTATATGATCGGTACTGTCCCTGTTTTAAATTGCTTAACTGCCCCTTTAAAATGTGTGCAGTGGGAACATATGGATGAAATGCTGCCTTTTCTCACCTTGGGTGATTGAAACTTTGAAGAACATTTCAGTCTCGCAGCCTGTCACTGGCTGCCATTCTGCAAAAGGGTCTGCTGGGCTTGGATCGCGCCACCAGCGCTTTGCAAATGAAGACATTTTGGTTCCTGTTCTTGATAGGGCAGAAGATGTGAGGTTATCTCATTTGCACTTAAGATCTAGCATCAGAAGGAATGCTTTAGCATCAGGAGAAATGATTGACATTGGCATAAGTCTTCAAGCTGTCATTTGTGGGGACTGTAAGTCATTGAAACATCTGTTCTGTTATCCACATTTACTGCAGGAGGTGTTCTAGGAGGGTCAGAATTATTCTGATTTCAATAGGTATCTTTCTCCTCCTTGCAATCTTTTTATAGCCAGGACATATTTTCTGGCACTCTCATTCTTCCTGTGACATATTATATAACATTATAATATATTATATTATAAAATGCAGACATCCGTTCCTGTCCTGTCCTGTCCTGTCCTAACCTATCCTGTCTGAAATATTATAGAATCATCCATTAATTTTAGACATAATTTCAACTTGTACATTAGTTAATTTTACCCCCTTTACTTAACTACAAATGTCATAATTTCTAGTTTAAATCCACTGGAAACTGGTAAAATTTTATGCCATTTCTCCTTTCATTCCAGTGGTTAATACTTTTGCTTTCTAGTGGTTTTGGTTTTCAGCTTCTTGCTGTATGCATAAAGTGAAAAGAATGTAATGAGTATCATAGATGAAGTTTCAAACTACTTCTCAGTTCATCTGTATTTGTACCACTGTCCTAAATGAGGATCCCTTCAGAGCCAGAGAACAGGGACAAACACCATGATTTACTACTAGAACAACCAGAGTTTATAGGAATTCCCAACACCTTTACTAGTCAAAATTACAGCTTTTTGGCAAAAGATGACCTCCCTCTGCCTTTCAGGGTCAGGGCAATGGAAACCAACATTTTAAAAGAACTCTCCATTCCAAAATAAAATTCAGGTACAAAACCAAATTTTCAGAAGTTTTTCAGAGTATAATTTCATTTCAAAGGTACTGAGCATCCTTATAGTGATATGATGGCCCTATCATAAATAAAAAATAAATAAAAAGTGGTAGATACATTCCTCTATTCCTGTAAAAATTGTCTCAAGCAACCTGTCCTCCATTTCACCTTCTCCCTTGCACTATCTTTTCTGCAGAAATTTGCACTAAAGCATTACTCCTTTTCCCCCAACAATGACGAATTCCATTGCCATAGGACATTGGAAGAGAGAGAGTGAAGAAAGACAAGTCGAGGTGTTAATGAACTGGTGACCAAAATGAAGACAGTTCATATTTGACTGGTCCTCTCACCAGTGATATCTGCAAATGTTTCTTGTTTTTCTGTAAGCTTATGGAAAACCACACTTCTGTAGCCAAATAACCTTACATCTCCTTTTATAATTAGTGCTATTACACAGAACCTAAGCTTGCACAAATGTCCCTAGTGACATGATTAACTTCAGAGATACTAGTCAGCAGGAGTCAGTCACAAAACATAAACTAATTAATGTTTGAGGACAAGGGTAGGACAAAAGAGGTCACTAATGTGATGTGCTTTTGAGGATTGCCAACTAAAAATGGAAAGGAAGCATAGCACATCATCTTCAGGGAGTTACTTCAGCAGTAACTAGAAAATCTGTGATTGCTCTCCTTAGTCCTCTCTTCTTCATTTTCTCTAGATCATGTACTAAGCATGGCAAAAAAAAAAAAAAAGGAAGGGGAGGAAGTAGATTGGAAAAGTAACTGAAATCTTTATATGGACAATTTTAGCTGACCAAGAAATGCATCTAACAAAATAAATTTATGGAAAGCACTGAATTTTCAGAAGTTAGATGATGTGTCTGATAAGCTGGTGTTGTGTAAAAGAAGAATGAATCTGATATTTTTATCTCTTCAGATTTCTGTTACTATTTGCACAGCAGAGTGCTTTTATTCTTAGGCCCAGATGCTTCATCCTAATTCTATTATCGTAAGCATTTAAATATGTTCTTATATGCTGACCTCTGTGAGAATTAAAGTAAAACATCTGCTTAATACTTTGCTGAACAAATATAGATGATTAATATATGCTTAAGTGCCCTGATGAAATGGGGGCTGTGTTAGCAATGTTCTCACTTCATACACAAGGATGGGGAGTTTGCAAATACAAAAGAATGGATTTATGCTGATTTTTATTAACTAAAGGTCCTGTCTAGTCTGCTTGGTTTCACCTGTGCCTCTACTAAAGAACTTCTTTTTAGCATTCCTCCATATTAATATACTGCAGGTACCTCTGATTCACTATGCTGGACTAATTTGGTGCTCACGCCTGGGCAGGAACCTGGCAGCCCCTCATGTCCAGCAGCAAGTCACTTACTGTTGATCCCAGCCAGCAGTGAAGGGAGGGTAGAGAATGGAAATGGAGACAATGTGGTCAGCAGGGAGAACAAGAGGTGTGAATGGGCTGGGAGAAGAGTTGTGAAACAACAGCTGCTCCATGAGAAGGACGAGACGAGGATGCAAAACCTGGATAAGGAGTGTAGGTGCTGGAGACTCCGAAGATGCACAGGCTGGCTGCAATCAGGACTGCTTGGAGGCAGATTCAGGCTCTACGTCTGGCAGGACATTAAATGGGAGTAAGATAAATGGGAAGGGTAGAAAGGCGGAATTAATTCTTTGAGTGCCGTCTTTAAGAATTTATCAGTTTGCTACATTGCATTCAAATGGGATATCCATGTGAGAGCTCGTGTCTCCTGAGCAATGGGCTGAGGCAGAGAGCAGCAGAGAGGTGAGACCATGCAAGGGGAGAGGGAAGCTGGAAGGTGTGAGGGTAACAGAGCCAGCATATAGAGATGGGAAGTGAATGATGCCAGGAGACGGACAAGTGATCTGTGACTCAGGCCATGCTCCCTGGAGCTGGGGCAGATGTGCACCCAAGTATCTGAATTTCTTTCTGTAACGTTGAGATTAAAACAGACTAAAGAGGTTGTCCATTAAGAAGGTAACTGATGTTATGTATTCTTCCATTGACTTACATGACAGATGGTAGTAAATTTAAAAATTGCATCACTTTTGGTTCATATAATCTTAAATATTTCACACATAGAATTTTTTTTTGTGAAAATTAGAAGAATTTCCCAATCACACATAAACAAATAAGAGCATTCAAATTGCTCAGTCAAAATTTAGGAAGATCTAAAAAAAATAAGAATTGAGTGTGTCAGGCCATTTTAATTTGATCTCAGTGTGTATATACATGTGTGCAAACAGTAGTTTTTTCCAGAGTCACAATTTATACAGAGACGCACCAACTGTTTTACTTCTTTTATGTCTCCTCTCTGAGTTGTTTTGTGGAACAAAACCAATTTTTTTAGTGTTGTTTTGGCATTCAGTTTACATGTCCCTTTCCTCTGTAGTCTCCCTGCTATAAGAAAGTAACTATAGGCAGACTGAAATCTTTTACACAGATTTTGCTCTAAGTAAGTATGACCTTATAGCTCTATGGCTCCATTGGCTTCTGTATTTCCAAATATAAGTAGTAGGCAGGATGTTTATACAATTCCATCCATGAAATGGAATTGTTCTACCTCTTCTGAGGGTAAACAGAAAAACTCTGGTCTAACAGAAAACCTAATAAATGCCCATTTAGTGAGAGAAAGTCAGTGAATTTGAAGGATACTCAAAGCACTAACTCCTGACTGAAGTTCTACTTCAGGTACAAAATTTGGTCTTTTTGGCAGTGTCTAAATAGAAGAGAAATTAATACTGGATAAAGCTGCTGAAAGGTTAGTGAGCTTTAGAGATTTTTTTTGACAGTCATACAAGCATTTCTCCTTGTTGAATTAGAAATTACATCAGACAACATTCTGATTTTGGGAAAAAAAAAGTGTCCTTTTCATCTTAAAGCAGCAGCACAGGGTAAGTCTGAGAATTCAGAGGAGCTGTAGGATTTCATCCTTATCTTACTTCCTTAGTACTCCCCTGCTTTTTCTCAAGGCATAGAAAGAGGCAAAAATTGATGCTACACTAGTGTGCTCATGAGTGTATAATTTATTGAGCAAAATTACCTTGCTTTAAGCAGCAAGAATTGTCATTATTTTTTGTTCTAATAAATAGAATAGGGTGAGGCTTCTGTCTTTCACATCTTGTTAAAACATTATGCATAGTGCACTGCCTCATTACTTGAAGCCCAAACCTCTCTACATGAGAGCAGCTGCTGGAAGACACACTCCCTGGGACAGATCGTTAGAGAAGCTTTAATCCTTTAGAACAATTTTTCAATACTGTTTACACCAGGGATTTCCTTGTACAAATCCTCTTTACACAAGACAAGAATAACACGGGAAGAAACTATTTGTCTCTGATCTCTGAAAAGAAGGAGAGCAAGTTTAAGTCCTCAGGGGGCTTTCTATCACTTAAACTAACCAGGAGGGGATTAATCAAAGGTATCTTTGCTGCGTGATGTACAGCCAGCTTCAAAGGTGCAACCACATTGATCAGCGTACAACAGAGCAACACTCACAGCATCTTGTGTTTTAAGCTGAGGTAGAGCAGAGGCTGAAATGCCCAGTTTGTTTCATCACTCCCTCTCTTCCATCAAAACAACCACAGGGTACAGTGGTGTGCTGGAATCCAAAGCACATGGGTCAGGTGTTTGCAGGGAACTCCGCCCTGCACTGCGATGAAGAGCGAGCACTGAACCCTCTGGAGTGATTTTGTGTGCCAATTCCATGCAAGAAAATGCAATCTCCTTTCACATGGCCCTTTAAAAAATGTTTTGTATGCAAACAAGTTTCCTCCATTTATGGAAGCTTGATTATCCCTGCAGAACTCAATTTTTGCCAATACCTACCTATGTTATTTCCATCCTACCATGTCAGCAGACAACTGAAATACTGTAGTGCTGAAGTGGCTCTATTGCCATCAATGAGAAAAACTAGCAAACTTTCAGATAAAAGTCCTGTGTACATTGTAAATAGAATAAGAGATGGAAAGCTTATTAATAAACTTAAATAAATATTTCTCAGTGAAATATTGCAAATATTTTTTCACAAATCTCAATTAAAAAAATCTATTTTACTAAAATATTTTTAATTTTCTAATTTTTGTTGAAGGTGATTAACTTTTATTATATTTACATTTGAAGAAAATATATGCATTGCAAAAGTGCTCCTCTCATGAAACACTTGTCCATTTTCATCAGTTACCTGCACATAAATCCCAGCTTTGCCAAAACTGGTTACAAATTTTTCGATGAAGAGCCTTGCCATTAAAACTTCTAGAGAAAAAAATGTCTTCAAAGTATTCTGGTGTCTTCTAGGTAATCTATATAATATTTTGGCATCAGGGAAGGATTTTTGGGGACAAAAAAATTGTAACCTTCATTACAGGACAACCATATGCTAGTTACTTCAAGATTTAGTTGGATCCTATGGACAGATCAAATCTCAGATCTATATAATTAAGAAAAGAGGCTTTTCAAGTAGTCTTGTAGCATAACCATGGCACTTTGTATAAGGCCATAGATAGCAAATCTACCCTTTTGTAATGCAGTGAATTTTAGTTATTTATACAGAGAGATGCAAGGAGAGTTCCAATGCCTACTAAGTGACCTAGTTAGCTGGACTGTTGGCTATATTCCATCTCTCTTTGCTTCTTTTTTCTTTATTTTTTTTTTCTCATTGAAAAACTTAGGAATATTCTGGTTTTATGCCAATATTGTACAAAACCAAATGTTAAGAAGAGAAAATTTTTCAGCTGAGTGGAGTTGCTTTTGTACAGATAATGAAGCTATTTCTAAACTCTCACAAGATTAAAAAGGTGAAGCTGAGAATAGCATCACCAACTTATTTTTATACTTTTTCTAAAAATGATACAGTTTCCTCTCTTTGAGATACGTTCGTTTGGTCTAGTGCCGGTCTTCTAAGGTGGCAGAACAAACCTGAATACAGCAACGGTTCCAGCTCAGGTTGCCAGTTCCTTGAGATGCCATTGCTCTTTTCTGCCTCAAAGGATATTTATTGCCCAGACAGCTATGAAGACACAAGATGAAGAACACAGAGGCAAAGGTAGTGTTTGTAATTTAGGCTCAGCAATGCCTGATTCTCTTTGTAAGAAGTCTGATATTTCTTAGTAGGCCACACCAATTCTGGGCTCTCCACAGAGCTTCTCATCCCATCTTCTCTATGTCCTGTCTCTTGCTACCCCTTCATTTCTTGGGAAACTCCCCCATTAAGCTGTGTTTGTCTGTGACAATAGAAAGAAAATGACAAGCTGTGAAGGAAGGATAACTTAATTTTTTTAGACTTTTAAGAATGCCTTCGTGAAGTGGAGCTGGTCTCTGCCCCGTTCTCTGTGGCTGCTGAGCCAAACAGTGGAACAGGAATAAAATCAACTGAGCTATGTCTGAATAGAAAAAAGGAGCTGTTCAAGACCCCAGCAGAGTTAAACCCCTTGGAAAACCTGGAGAACAACTGGAGGAAGTTTAAAAGAAACTACAAGGAATGGGCAGCAACTAAAAGGGAAGACAGAAGGCAGCTTGGTTTCTGACAGTAGGTGGTTTTGAACTACTTGATTTTTAAATGGTTTTCAGTAACTCAAGCAGAGAGGCCAACTCTGAAAGTGAAGTAAAAAATTCAAGGAGTACTTCACACTTCACATAAAAATGAATCATCAGAACAATTGTTAGACTGAGTAAAAAAGAGGTTTGCAAGAATTGTGGAGGAATTTTTACAATTCCAGCTATACGAAGATACCTTTCAGTTTTGGATTTAACTTGGCCCTCAACATCTGACAAAATTATGAGACCATCGAGGGCAAAGCACTCAGAAAGATGCTACTAAAAGATTCAGATCTCACCATTGACAAAATAATTTTTTCCTGGCCAAAGAAATTGTCTGCTAAAGCCCCTGAGTCATGGTGTTTGCACATGTTTGACGTGATGGAAGATCTGAAGCACTACAAGGATGGATGCCTCGGGTATGAAGACATGGAGTAGTTCACAATTAAGAGCACAAAGGTAGCTCACAGGAGATGAGAAACTCCTGAAACTACTTTGGTGAATTATCTCAGTGTGTAAGAGTTTTTTAACTGCCAACAGGAGAAGCACAACTTAAACAAAGAAGATAATGGTAAAATTTGTCTGTTCTGAAGAATCTCTTTCAGGCAAAAATCAACACTGTAGCAAAGTGATGTAAATGCATTATAAATTTAAATTAATATGGAAAATATATAGATTTAGATTCTAACAGAACTTTGTAAGCTGATACAATGAAAAAAACAAAGTCATACCAAGCATCTGAAGGTAAATGGGTGGAGTTCAGTTTTTAGTTCTGAATCTGTGGGTGATTAGGGATAG
>WBMY01003779.1:0-37832 GCA_013397315.1 Donacobius atricapilla
TTTACTTTCAAACCAGCACATGTACCCATGCACTCCTAACTCAGAGATTTCTGTGTTCCAGCACATCACATGAGGTTGTCATGTATGGGACAGTGACAGCCAGAAACCTGTTTGGGAACTGTAATCCAAGAGCTGCACATCCCTGCAGCCTGACTGCAACCCCACTGCCTCATCCATGCTGGTTCACAGAGGGCACAGGGGCTGCCTAAATCCCATTCCTACCTGTCAGCCTTCTCACCGAGTAACAAGGTGAGGAACCACCTCTAATTCTAAATATTCTACTGATGTAGTTGTTTTCTTCTTAAGGCACAGACATAACCAGCACACTTTCAGAAGAGGGGATGACCCATAAATTATTTAAGCTACAAAAGCAACAGATTTTTAATGTGTTCTTTACATTGAATTTAATTAAAAACACCTTAACTGCTTAAGTTGCTCATACAATTCAAAACAAACTGGTTTTCCCCCAATTTCCTACATACTAAGAAAACAATCACTAAAACAATCAGCAAACATTCTTACATAAGATGGTCATCTTTTTTTTTCTCCAACAAGCTGTTTAACACTTCACCATGGTGCTTTCCAAAACCAAAACAAAAACATATAGACTGTGAGAGTGAATTTTCCTCATACAGTGAAATGCACTACCAATGCCTTAGATCAGACAAGTTCTGTGAACTCCAAACCTACAGATCTCATTTAGAAAGCTGAGTGAAAAAAAAAATCAAGTTTGCCGTTTCCCATCAGTAGCATGAAAACTATTTTAGTCACACTGCTGCAGGATGACAATAAAATGTGTAGAATTATTTAGGAAGTGACACATAATACTGAAGATACTTGGGAAAGGAAACCCACAAGTTCTGCACTAAATTTCCTGTCAAAAGCATCTGGTCTGCACTGAAAGCAAAACAAAACATAACCATAAAAGGATCTGTCTGGAACTCCCTCTGCTGTTCTGTCAGTCCTCCTGGAAGAGTAGGAAAGTTCATCCCCCACTCAGTTCCCAGCACTGCCTGGGAACGTAGGCCAGGCCCTCTGTTGTTCTTAGGCCTCCCTCTCACATCTCAGCATAAGTAGGTCAAGGCCACTGCCATGCTCCACTTCATTTTTGACTTCATTCTGAAATCACAGCCCTCCCATCCTTCTCCTTTAATGCCATTCACAAAAACCACAGGCTCTGAAGGACTTTACTCCTTGAAAACCAGCCCATGACTTTCTACTCCTTCCCTGTTCATTTACACCCAGCCCAGCACTCCTTAGTGTATTCCTGAAATAGCATTAGTAACTCTGGACATCAGAAACTTGAGATGAGCAACTCTGCCACAAGCAAAAAAAAGTACAAAAGCAGACTTTAGAGATGGTTCTATTTCTTTAGCAGAAAGACACCTGCTGGTTCCCAGCATTCAAGGGAGGATATATCCATACAGATCTCTTTGCACACTCAAGGAGAACAGAGCAGGTGTTTTCAACAGGGATTGCCTGTTCCCAGACTCCAATCTGATCAGTCTACACACATGCAACTTATTTCTATTGCTTTATATAAAAACACAGATTTAAGTAATTTTTTTGGGTTATGCAGATTTTACATTAAAATACCTAAACACCCTCAGTTGGCCTCTTCTTCCTGCAACTATTCCTTATTCCTTCATCTGGAACAAGCTGCTGCTTAAAGCAAGAGCTCCAAAAGTCATTTGTCTGGAATTAACAGGAATCAATTTGTGAAGATATCTTTTTCTGCTATGCTGAGAAAGAAAGCTTAAAAGATTAAATAAAAGGTGTCGGGACAGATTAGTGCCCAAAACCTCCTTCTACTTGTTGCTACTGTCCACAACTGACTCTACTATCCACTTCTGCAGTCTTTACTGCAATCTTTCAGGAAGATCAGTTAATTTAATGCAATCTTTATAGCAAAAAAATATTAACAACCTGAAACTACACCAAGCCTATTTCTAATTAGGCATAATTATTATTGCTAAATAAACACTTTTAAAATTGTGCATATCCAAAGGCTCTATAGTGACAAGAACTTTATAAAAATAAACAGAGAAATCAACACCCCCCCAACCAACAACAAACATTATCTTCTTCAAATCAAGAGTGCACCCTCCAACCCTAAAATCCTCAGTGTCAGATTTATATGTGGAATACTTTAAACACAGAGTTCAATGTGAACTCAGGTTTTGTGACATCTTCCAGGACAGATTTCTTTATGTGCAGACTGCACTTCTGTTTACAAATGCAATTATCCCCTAAGAACCCTCACTGTGCAGGTTGATTTGGTGTCACACACATGTACATCAGACACAGGACTTACTAATCTGTCAGAATTCTAAGGTGGTTCTACCTCCCATGCCAATGGTGCTGCTGATTTTGACAGACATCAACTACTGTATCAGATGCTTAATTTATTAAATTGATACAAACCAGGAACAGGCAGGAGACTCACAAGCACATTTAATCTGAGCACTCAGGCTGCAGTGACGTGGATAAAACAAACAGCTTTTGCTGAAAGGAGCTGCCTCTCTTTCCCAGAAACTGGAACTGACCCCTACTTACATCACTTTAGGGAATTAATCTTCCAGAAAATTAAGCTGTGGTTGGTATGATCAGAAAAGCAGCAGAGAAAGTACAAGGGAGACAGGTGGTTATGCAGAGTCAGGACAGGGGAAGGTACGGAAAAACCTGGACCTTTCCATGGCTCCTTGACATTAGACTGATGTGAAATCAAAGGTTACACACAGAGTGTCAGCCAAAAAGTAAACAGTAACAAAACAGATAACTCCAAGCTACCTTAACACTTTTGCGTTTTAGAAAGGAGACAAATCCATGGTTAATTCCTGCACTCTCTCAAAACCTATTTCCGTGTAAGCAGCTGGTTTGCACCAAGTTTGCTACAGAAGGAAGCCAATGGTCTGTAGCATTGCACCATAACATTTCTGCAGCTAAACCTTGCAATGAGATCACAATGAGAGGGAGAAGGCAGATCTGATGTGCAGGATGATTTCCACCTGACCCCACCCTGCCATGAGACACTGGACTGCAGCTACGCTGGACGGATGAAGAAGTTGCCACCCCACTTCTTCCCCACTGCTCATTACCTTCAAATCTCCCAGCATAACTGCACGTTTAGTCACTTCCTAACCCAGTTCTGTCAAAATGATTCCCGTTAGAAAATCTGTGTTTCAGCTTAACTCAGATTATTTTTGACAGAACTTGTTTAGTGGATGACTATAAATGCAAGTACCAGAAGATCTGAGAACATTGTAACCTTTAGAGCTCCGAGAGGAAATAGCGAGCAGTAGAGCCAGCTACCCCTGTTCCATGGCTGTGTTGCTGTGGGAGAAGCACATTAATCACTCCTATAGGTCTGATCTGTCACCCTGCCTGAGCAGGGAAAGCTGCGTATTGAGGGTGGAATCTCTAAAGCAAAATCACGAAATCTATAGACTACTTATTTTACTGCTTAAAATGTCAGGTTGGAGTTTAGTGTCCAAAAATTAAAATAATTCGTTATAACTGCCTGTAATTCTGTTGTATAATGAGACAAAAAGGCAGATGCTGCTCAAAAGATATTAATAAATGTGCCATTTCTGTGGAGCTAATGGATGAATACCAACCTCGCCTTCTTATCTTAAATTACCATAACAAGGCCTGAAAACTCAATTGCTTTCTATGTGTTACTGATGTGAACACACTGTCTGTGTTTTTACTTGTTACATGGCAAAAAAAGTGGGAAAACTACCACGAATATGCAGCATCCAACTACCATCACACAATCCACAACACTGACAGGAGCAGGACTTCATGTAGAGATCTCCTTACCTTCTATTAACAGGCTTCTCATCCTTGTCATAGGGTCGTATGAACCATTTCCCAATTCTCACAAAGTTTTTATCCATCAGGCATCTAGAAAACAATTACAGCAACAATTACTACTTAGATCTTAAAGCATAACTAAAAGGAGTCCTTGAAGACAGTGACTCTGAAAGACAGCTGAATTTCAATCAGATTGAAATAAAAGTTTGAAGGTTTTGGGTTCCACTTTTTGTTTTCCCACATCAGTCACAGAAAATCCCTGTCTCACCTCATGATGTTGTCACTGATGCTAAACTTCACAAATGTATTTTCCCCTCACCTTTGCCACAATCCTTTCCACTCTGTGTTACTCTTTTTGCTGACTGCCCCTTGTTCTATTTTTCACATTCCTCTTCTTAAACAAAGGCCATTCATTAGTACTGATCCTTTTTTATCCAGCCTTTCAGATTTCAGATGATGAAGAATATGCATTCCCTTATTTTTGGCATGTGAATGGTACAGTATAGGAATGACAGAAAATTGCGTTACGGAAATATTAACAATTATTCAATTTTCTCTTCACATGATCCCCAGCATGATTTCAGGTGCTGAAACTCCCATAATTACTGCTTCCTCTGTCAGAAGAACTCACTACCTAAAATATACTCCCACATCACCAAAATTAGAGCAGTAAGTTCCATTTTCTGTGGTCCCTTTGGAAATCTACAGTTTCCTTTTAAAAACTGCATATTTTTCTTTCAAGAAAACCCAACAGTGAGGACTCAAAGTGATCAATACCTAATTTAAATGGACAAGTTAGGGAGTGCCTGGTGCCTTCCTAGGTCCACCTCTGCAGATGAATCACAGGAGCAATTTGCCAACCTTGAGTGTACCTCATACATTAAACATGTACTCGAACATGCTGCCCAAGGGACCACACACAGAAATTCATAATTAAGGTATATTTTTCAGTAAGGTAAATAATATGCTTCAAACATTCTATAAATTGATTATTTGTTGCTAGTGGTTTATATGCCATTACAAGTAATATGCAAGCCTTGCCCATATATTCCACATCTATTCAATATTTTTTTATTTAGATGAAAGAACTGGTTTTTTCCACCCTTCTAAGTATTCCAATAGTTTATTTCTATAGCAGCTGGTAAAGGTTAGCCAAAACAAAGGGAAAAAAAACCCTAAAAATCACATGAAACTTTCTGGGCAAGTACATTCTGCAAGGTTCAAAAAAGCTGTGTGATCTACACTTCAAAAGCATACCCAGCAGACACAGATAGGAAAAGGACAACTGACAACATAAATACAAATATGCTCCTAATTTTTCTGTATAAACTTGGCCGGATTTTCCAAAGTTAAAGCTGAAGAAAATTCTACCAGCACTTTCTCAATTAAAGCAAAAATAATCCATTTCAGTTGAATAACCAATATCTTAAATGGAATATGAAAGATAAGGCAGCAGAGATCTAAAGACATTGGTAGAGGGGGGGAAAAAAAACTTCAGCAACTATTTCCCTAGGAAATATTTGCAATCAGAGAGTCTATCAGTGCCAGCACGTTTTATACAAACAAAAGGAAGTCTGTGAAGTTTACACAGATCCCTCAAGAAAATAGTATGTACTAGCAAAAAAATGTAATAAAGTCTTCCCATCACACACACTTCAGTGTCACATTGCTGTTTCTCACCACAGCAGGTTTAACTGCCTCAAACTAATGGTGCTTTCCTAGAAAAAGTCTTCATGGGAAGATTTGTCCCTAAAAATCAGTCAACTCTCCATGCTAAACTAAATCATGGCTTATTTAAGGAATAATCCCATATAGAATCAGAGCCATGCCTGCAGCAGCGCAGATCTTAGACGCAGCCAGGTGGGCTGTTAATGACAGCATAAAGGTAACCAGTCTTTCACAGTGAGCTGTAACAATGGACTTGTGGGGGAAAAAAAAAAAAAACAAACCCCCCCCCCCCCAATATATGGTTATAAAAAGCAGTTATTTAATGATATAAGCACATGAAACACCCCGCAGGGCCTGGCTTGTCTCCCTCTTCAAGGCTGGGCGCTCCCTCCCTCAGCAGTGCAGCTGTTCCAGCACTTCACTGGTGCCTGACCTCCTGTATTTCTGATTTTTCCATGAAAAAATGACCTGCCAAGGGCATACCAACCGTTATGAAACAACACCGTAATATTTTGAGTACTCATCCCTCAAATCTTTTAACGTTTTCTGTACTGCTAATTAACATAAACTGAGCATTAGTGTGGGTACGGGGTGGGGGAGGAATGGGGAATTAAACAAAAAACCAGACCACAATCAGTTGTGTAAAAGACCTTTTTCTTGCCTTTGCCTGGGTTAGATAAAAGCAGACAATACTGCTCCCTTTCTGCCCCGTGTTGTCCCCCAGGTCCCTCGGGCTCCTCCAAGAGGGGCCGCTCTCCCCTCACGGCTCCTTCTTCCGCCATTTCCTTCCTGCCACGGCCGAGCCCCCTAAGCCTCCAGCAAAATAAACACGAAATAAACTCCTAAGCCCGCAAAACCACAACTGCCAGCACCAGCCCCGGCACTGACGGGACAGAAATGGATTCGAGCCTTCTGCTTTATTAATAGGGCTTTTCCTAAACACCGGGTACAATAGGGCTGTAAAGTTTAAACTGCTATTTAATAAAGCCTGCATACATGTTGCCATTACTTTAAATGACATAATTACGATGTTAAGTTCAGATTTGGTACAACAGGGGAGAAAAAGGAGATAAAAAGTGAATAACTTGGAGTCAATTCAACAATGAAACTGTAAAAATTGTTGTAAGCAGAGCAGTGAGAAGACGCTCATGCCTAAGGCCGGTACTGCAGCAGGAGTTGTATCAGCTTATCGTAACATTAATCATATCATCTTATCACAACATTAAACACGTCAGCTTATCATAACATGAATTGCTTCAGTTTATCAGGACATGAACTGAGGCTCTTGGCAAACACCTGAAGTGTGTTCACCAACTGCTGCTGGAAGAAAAAGACTTCCCAGTCACAGCTGGACAGAACAGTTCTAACTCTGCCAACTGATTTCAAGTAAGTTATACCAAAAAAAAAATCACAAGTCTAAAGAGGTGCAAAGAATAACATTAACCACTTTACACTTAAAAGTCAGCTAGCAGGGTACCACAGTTTAATAAATACAAATTAATTTTTGCTTTTATACTATAAAGCTACAAAATAACTAATGAACATTCTAGACTTGGAATATAATTTTTATACTTTCGTTCATTCTAAGTAGCCTACAACTTTGATAAAAATCCCCTAAAGAGACTGATGGGATAGAAAACAGGGAATACAACAACTAATCCTTGTACCTGCAGATATGCACACAGGTAACTCAGTCACCCCATGGAAACTCAGCCTCAGGAACATAATGCAAACCTCATTACCAGTAAATCTACATCAAAGCAAACAGGACACTAAATGAGATAAGATGAAAGTGTTTTCCATTTGCTTATTTTCTGAAAGAAATATCCATGGCTGCATTCTACAAAATTACTGCAACACAAAGGTGCATTCTATTTTGCTGTTATTATTATTATTATTATCACCTCAGGGAAAGTGGGAATAGTCTAATGACATTCAATAAATAATGGAAGATATCCAAATTTGTAAGAACTAGGATGTAATACAGGAAGGTGATGATGACCTGAAGAACTGCAGAAACAGAAAGAATAAAATGATATCGCCCAAGATGCCATGTCCTACTCAACAGGCATAAGAACAAGATAATCTTCACTAATCTTAAAAGTTGATAGCTGGATTAAGAACAGAAAGGCCTAAGTGTATTAACTAATCACAGAATAACTCTGCAGTCAAGTTTAATACACATACATATATATACATATATATATATGGCTTAAGAGAGCCAGAAACTGTTAAGCTTCACCCTGACTATTATGCACAAAAGTAGTCAAATTTTAACATGCACCTAACCAGGATAATTGAAAGAAGAGAGTAAAGAGCTTTTAAGGTATGTAGCATTTAACCTCATCAAAGCACTGAAGGTCAGATACAATTACACTCTCTAAGCACTTCCAGAAGGTGAAAACTTCCCCTTTTTCTGGCTTTTAAAACAGCTCCCTAGCAAAAATCCAAGCAGAAATATGTATCAACATTGTAGCTTGTATGAGTGTTTAATTAGTTTGCACAGCATTTTATGATAAATTACCAGAGTCAATGATTTAAGAGATCCATCTCGATCCTGTTCTCTTGGATTCATGATCTAACTCTGAGAGCACTCAAGTTTTTCTTACCTTTCCAGAAGATTATGAATTGCTTTGAAGAGCAGGGTCCTACACTCATAGGAAAGTCCATTCTCCCAGAATCCTTCTTCCACCACTACAAAAACACAAAATGTCAACATGCTCAGAATAGGGAAATACAAACATTTATCCAAAACATATCTTCAACAACTTTAATTTTCAAAATAACACGTTTCATTCAACTATTTCAACTATTACTTATATTACCCAAGCAGCTTTAATCTTTAAGTGCAGAAGATGCAGCCTTTGAATTTAAAAAAAAAAACAAAAAACCTAACACAAAAGCATAAAAGCAAACCCCTTTGTTTGTAGCATTCAGTACACAAGTACAGGGGTGAGGAATGCACGATCATTCTTTGCCGCTGCTGCTGAGAGATCCTTTAAAACTTAACCACAGATGCCAGCAATCAAGAAACAAAGTGAATCCTTAAAGGTGTAAAATCAATTTACATAACTGAAACAACATGAAACAACTCCCCTGAACCTCTCACTGTCACACTCAAGTGCAATTCCTCCATTGTACTGACTTCAGTTATTGCAGTTTCAGCAATACACAGCAGATTTTATGCCAAAATAAAAACTGTATATTCAGTACCAAACTGCAGAGATTTTAGAGTTTAAAAAAGTAAGTCTAATTATCTCTCATAGTAGAGTGCAGCCTGAAATAGTCACCTGAAGGACAGACAAACCTCAGAAATATCTGCTGTCCTTACTCATGGTTTTTGGGTGCTAAAACTACCAGGAGTAGCACTATTTCTGGTATGCCTGTACCAGATTCTAAATCTTACTCAGCCAGAAGATGCAGAGTAAAAACAGATGATAAAACAACTTTTTCAAGGAGTAAGAATTCGTTAATTGTCTGAGTTCTGTCATTTCAATTTTACAGGACTAGTCGGCAGATCTTTAAAAGTGTAAACATAAAATTCCACTGCACGTTAAGCACTGAATACTTCACAGCCCTCCCTGGCCAATTTGCAGGACGAGACCTCCCAGCAGCACGTCTATCGCACAGAGATGATTATCTCAGTATAGTTTACAACCATGTTTAAAGGCAAGCTTCTAAGGAGTTAGAGCTCCATGGAAAATACTAATATTGCCAGCAGCCTTCAAAGCCTCAAGCCATTGTTTGCTGCTTCTCCAGGAGCTGTAACTCACACACAGACAAGGAAAGGCACATTTTTTGCATGTGCAATGTTGTGATATGCTAATGTCGGTAACAGAGCCTCTCTCTTCGTGCAGAATGGAAAAGCCAGGTTTTAGTACCTAAATCACCTTATCGGCCAGCATAGGACTTGCCAGAAAAATGGAGACAGGACCAGTGCCTCGGCGCTCCAGCAGCAGCCAAGGAGCTTTTCCTTAGAAATCACTGCAGGCCCTTTAATGCTCGCAAGCCCTCCCTGACACCGAGGATGTAATGGGCCATGGCTATTTACTTTACAGAACTCCGCATGTCCTCGGCTTTCATGGCTAGAACACTGTGCTTAAGGAACTCAGGACCCCCGTGAATAGTCAGAAGTATTGATGTGTAACTTCTCAACAGCTCAGAACTACTGAAGCCCCTGAAGCTGCAAGGCAGGTACAGTCTTGCACTTAAAAATTACATAATCTTCAAGTATATGAAAAGGTACAGATTAGTTACACTATGAGAGATCACACCTGCATGAAAATTCAGTATTTAAATTTTAAAAAATCAAAGTTTTGACAGAACCTGTAAAAGTCGAAAAAAATTCACTCCTACACGGCAGTGAGCTCTTATCCAGTTTCACACTATCCTAGGCTTATCCAATTATCCAATGCCAGTAATGCCCCTGCTTTAGGAAGTTCATGCAAAATACGGGAGACAAGAATCAAGTCTATGATTTTACAGGAAAGTTCCCACCATCAGTTCTGAAGTTCCCAATTCTAACTCCCTACCTACTCCCAGGTACACGCAGCAGACCAATGGGATCCTGTCACAGTTTATATCATCTCTCAGAACTATTTTCTGCAAGTAAAATTTTTCCATTTCAGAAGAATCCAGATCAGATCACACTGCTTTACACCATTGAATGTAATATTCTGTAGAGTTGGGATAATTTTAATCCAGAATTCAATTGTATCTGGATATCACCTGTATTCTTTCTCCCTGCTCAGTTTCCCTGGGCTACTCCAGCCTGTTATTCCTCCACAAACCCAGACATGAAAGCACTACACTCCCAGCAGGAGGGACTGGATGAGGGAACGGAAACTGGCAGCATTCCCCCTTCCTACCCAACACCACAGCTGCATCCATGGCTGTCCTGCACTCAGCAGAGGGAATGGCTGGGAGGAAGGTGTCTGAAATCCTAGGAAAAGCAGGGAAAAGCAATGTTAAGCTTGCAGCCAAGTCCCAAGAGTTAGTGTGCCATGAGGTCAGACTGGTGGAGGAGCAGCAGTGGAGTGGGACGGGGAAAAGGGGAAAGTCTGGAGTGGTATCAACCCTCAATATTCGAATTTTCCAAACTGCCTTTCTTAGTACACAGAATTCACATACATTATATATGAAATGAAAATAAAATTACTTCCTGTATTGGTTTGGCATAAATGGTAAAAAACCAATTGGTGATCTGTTTTGGAACTGACAGCCAGGTTGGGCAATCAGGCACAGGTGTACACCCCCTGGGACACACAGCTTAAATAAAGTTGGAATCAGGAACCCGCCCTTTTTCTGCTGTGGGCTTGCCATGAGGTAACATGGGGGGGGGGCGGCAGCAGCCGGGCCCGGCTTAGGCCCCACCGCTCCCGGGGCCAGGACGGGGCAGCCGGGATGGGGCTGGCCCTGGGGGAGCGGAGCCGGGTCCCGAGCCCAGCAGACACTGGTAGAGCCAAGGCTGCTAACATGCAGCTAATCCTGCCGCCTGCCCCATGCCGTCAGCCAGGCTGAGGGAGATGACCCCAGCTCCCTGGCTCCCCAGTCTGCCCNCCGCGGCACCTCGTCACCAGTGAGGAATGAGAAATCCTTTGTTGTGGAGCTGTGCATCTTTAAAAGGTGAAACCCCATGTGTAGTCCACGGCCCATATGCAGCCATAGGAAAGGCTACATTCAGGAAACTCACAGATGCAGATTGTCAGGCGGGCTGCTTTTGTGGGAACTGGAAGCCACAAACAGACTGTGTCTCTTGTGGAAAGTTACCCGAAGAATCAGGAGGGACTTGTCTCTCTCAAAAGACTGAATGAAAGACTACTTTATAAGTGGTACTGACTTAAGAGTTCTGATGTTCTGTCTCTTTACATTGTTTCGTAGAAAAGTAGATTGTTGCTAAGGAGGAGGGAGGTGTCTTTAAAAAGGTTTCATGGTTGTTTTTTTTGTTTGTTTGCCCTTTAGTGTATGTTAATAAATATAACTGTTTCTATTTTTAAGTTGAGCCTGTTTTGCCTTTCTTTTAATCCTATTCCATAGTAAAAAGATAGATCACCACACTACATTTCACAAAACAAATTCAGCGAATGTGAAACCATTACATTTTTGGTGTTTCTGCCCAGTTGTGAACTTTAACCCATTACACTTCCCTATTAAATTTAAGTACATCATAAGACATTGCCATAACCATTTTCCTATAATAAATAATGCCTCTAATTCCCAGATATATAAAAGCACTATACTTACAGTAATTATCTCTAATGCTCCTTTATCCTACTAAAAAATGACATCTTACAATTAAGAGCATGTATGGATGTCTGATGCCATAAAAATGAGAAGGAAATATTAGAAGTTCAGCATTTCACTTCCTCTCTGCTCTTTGGCTTCCTGATCCAGACTCCACAAGAAAAGTGTTGAAATGACTGGTGCAAGTTACAACTTCAGGATGCATATGGTAACCAATAAAATAGCTTGGCAAAACACTAAAAATTAGACTATCCCTATAAATTCCAAAGTTCCTGACACTTATAATTTAACTAGATTTTGGATTTTTAAGAGTATTTAAAATTCCTCATAGCAAATTGAAGCCTAGGAAATAGTCTCTGTCTGGCTACATGATGATTTCTAATGCTTTTAAACACTCAAAACATTCAACTCTAGCCCCCCCCTCAGCTTTCCGATGCTCCTGATAGCATTTCCAGGCACAGCCAGCAGAACACAGGCACTGTGTAGGTTCCAATCCATGGGAATACCTGTGGCCTGTCCTGGAGGCATTTCTGTTACTTCAGTTGAAGTATTTCTCTTTACACGCAACAAATGCAACACTGAACGACAGCTGTGAAAGGCATCTTCCAAAACTTCTAGGGGGACAATCAAGGACAGATGGAATGTTTTAGTGAGAGAAAGCACAACAGAGCACAAACTACATTTTCCTTCATGGAAGTCAGAGCAGAGGACAAGAGTTTGGAGAGGCAGCAAAGCAGAGGGGACAAACTGTGGGTCACTGCTTGCCAGGCCATGGAGACAAAAAGCCATGGCTAATGTGATCCCTGTTTGCAGCAATGCCATCCTGGGCAGGTGTCAGGCTGGGTGACCTCCAGGAGCCCAGGCTCCTTCTCACCCGAGTGATCTGTCAGGTGACTGCTCCTCCACTGGGACAGGTTTATGCACACATGTAGCTATAGCTCTGTGAATACATATATATATTTCTATATATGTTAACTACTCTATCCAAGCCTCTGTACGCTCTGGAGAAGATGACATCCAGGAGAAGTGTTTGCTTTAACAGGCAGCTTATCCTCTTCTCACTGCCCTGCAAGAGAGGGAGAACTTTACCACATAATTTCTCACCAAAAGAAACAACTGCTTTCCTGTACTTATGCTTTGTTTTGGTTGGGGTTTTTTTTNCACTAAGTCTATTAATATTCTGTCTCTAAGAATCTGGATTCTCCAAAAAAATTTATCAAGAATAGCAGAAAATACAAACCAAGAAAAACGTGTATCTGACACTTGTAATGGATTACAATAAAGGCGTTAATCTCACTGCTGGTGTTTAAACAGAATAGGAATTAATCAACAGCCTTCATGTATAAAGTTTTTAGGCATTTGTTATGATATTTTTTTCATAGGTTCAAAAAATTCATAAAACATTTGTGCTGATTTTTATGTTTATTCTTGCAGATCAGATGTTAAAAGAATGAAAGGCAAGTACAATAATTTAGACTTAAACAGAAAATTTATAAATTAAACATACATTAATGAGCAGCTTAGTTGGCTCGGGATCTTTTTTATTTTCAAGTCAGAGATATTAAGGTCTTCAAAGTGTCCAAGGATTTTTATGAAGCCAGCCATGTTCTCAGAAAAACCCAGATTCATTATAAAAATTTCAAGGAGAGAAGTCACAGCAAAATATCAAAGCAAATACTTCAATAATTTTAGGTCTCCCAGCAGAGATATTGGAAAGATAATAAGCTCTCTGTTCTGCTTCAGTGGCCAAACTGACATATTTTACTTAAAAGAAATACAGGAAGGAAGGAGAGGAGGCAAGTCGAGGCTGTGTCGGCACTGCAGAGACAGTTATACCTTTAAGAAATCCAGCCACGCACATTTTAATAATTCAGGTCACACTGCCTTGTGCAGTTTAAAAGCACAATTGGTTTCAAAGAATACATATTTCCTCAGAGCTATGTTACATATTTCCTTTTAATGTATCATATTGCAGCAACAGCTGAAATGAACGTCTAGACATCAAAAACAAGGCTTTATTCCCACCTACTGCTTTTAACCTCAGGCATCAGAGCTAATGAAACCCATTATCCAGAACACTGCTCTCAGTTACCACATTGGCCACTGCAAATATGAAAAAACACTCTGGGACAGCACCAGTTATTCAGCCATTAAAATTACTGAAAATCAATTTCTTGCTGCACACTGCAGAAATACTGATAGATTAAAGCAGGACACATGGGACAAGGAGATTACTTCCAGGGAAGATTACTATGTCAAACTGCTGAGGACGGGGACTTACTCAGCTCCTCAAGATTAACACTCAGAGCAGCACATGCTCCTTCCTAGCCTTTGATATTTTGCCTCCTTATTGCCATGAAATATGAAGGATGTGGGGTTTTGTCCATGTTTTAAAAACACATGGCTAAACAACTCCAACAAAATCAGACATAAAATTACTAAAAGCAAGCATTTAATTTTTCATCTGTATTTTTGTTAACATGCCCTTAAAACAATATTTTAAAAACCAACAAGAATGTTGAAGCATCATTTCTCCAAAAAATTGAGTTAAGAGAGTAACAACACAATGCAATGGTACATTAATTCTGAAAAACTATATTATACCCATAAAAATCCAATTAAAGACAACGCCATTGATCTATCATTGCTATACTGCCATCGATCACCTTGTAAAATCTGCATTTGAAGTCATTAGTGATTAAATTGACTTATTACTAAATCAGATTCAACCCACTTAGAGATCTAATTTCTCTGTGCTGGTTATGATTGTAGGGAAATTGTGCTGCTCACTCGTACAGGCCTGAGAATCCATCTTGGCTCCCTTCCCCAAGTCAGCTTGTCACAAATTGAACCAAAACAGTGCAAATGCTCCCCAGAATGATTCATTTGTGTTCTCCTATTTCCAAACACAGGGAATATGCACTGGACATGCACAGAAGCATTTCCAATCCACATCTTCCGAAGGTATCCTTAACAGCTTCCAGGAAAATCAGAGTTTTAATGAAGACCACGCTTGGAGATTGCTACTCAGGCACGACCCAAGCTTGCATCTCAATGCACCACAATCTTTGATATAAAAACCAACACTTGCAGGGAGAGTTGACTATGAAACTAAAATTGGTGCACTTCAGAAGGAGAAATAAAACCCTCAAAGGCAACAGCTGTTGAATATCACAGGAATACTCTGAGGCTTTAATTGTTGTGCATTGAAACAGAAATTAGCATAATAGCTATTTATTGAAAAACAGATGGTAGGTAACTATCTGCACTTAGATTGTGTTCACACTACTTAAAGTAATACTTTTATCACTTCCTCAATCCTGGTAGGTACAGAGTTGGTTTTTATAAAATACACATTAAATGTTACATCCTCTCCCTTGGCCCACAGACTCACATTCCCGGGCTCCCGCACAGCCTCTCCTGCCTTTTACCAGAGCACACCATAGCCAGATCTTCCCAGGGATGGTTTCTCAATGCTTGGTTAACCAAATTATTATCTATGAAATCAGAACGAGCATTTCTGTGCAATTACAATTCGAGTCTGCTCTCTCTGTAGGAATGCAGATGAGCTGTGCAGAGAGCTGAGCTGCTCACTCGGAGACAAGACAGATTCCAAATCAAACCATGGATTTGCTGTGTGGTTTTTGCTCTGAATGCTTTCTGCAATCACCATAAAGAGTAAAAGGAACAGAAATAAGACACAATTTTATGTGGTTTACACAGTTTCCCAAAGCAAAACCAGAAGTTGTGTGCAATGGGAAACCTGCTCTCGCATGCCAGAAAATCCCTCCAATCCCTGATTTACACTGCTTCATTTGTCCCACCATGTGTTTGTGTTAAGCAGTCTTATTTCCAAGCCACTTCATGTTTCTTTGCAGAGGTATTTCCTATAAATGAAAAGCATAGCCTGATCACAGTGAAAAGGCACTAAAGGTTTGAAGAGATTCTCACTGTGATTTCCTAACATGTTCCAGGCTAAGGATACCAGTAGAAAAGAAGTATTTTCTTAACTTCACTCCTGGAAGTTTCTAGGATATCCTCTCACATTTCTGAGCTTTTTATTTTCCATTACATCTTCAGCTCTTTGGAATAAAGACATTAAAGGTAGTTTGTCAGAAGAACATAAAAGCAACCAAAAAAACTTTGAAGAAAAATAAAATTTTCAAAAGTATAGGATGCTTTCCTAATCCCAGAAACAACCTTTACTCTCCAAACTTGATTTGCTCTTCTTTGCCCTTCCAAATCTCCCAAGTTTTCTTCATTTCGATTTCCAGTGACCACCTGGGCCTTGCAGCCAGAGAGACCCTCAATTCCACACATCAGCTGCAACCCCCACTTCTGCTTTTTGATCTCCCTAAGTTCAAGAATATGGAATTCATGCAGTGGATGCGCAGCCGGGAGACCTTCCTCAGCACCATCAACACGATGAGGAGGACTTGTATTTTTCCTCTCCAAACACAACTGGTGTTTGCTAATACTAATGCGACTGACTAAATTCCCTGTTCCCAGAGCTCTGCTGGAGGTAACGGAATGCATGAGGGCAGTGAGTCGCTCCGCAGAAATCAGAGAGAGTTCAGACATCCCCGAGTAAAATAGGGCTTCTTCTGAGGAAAAATGTGTCTCTATTAATCCCTGCATGGAAAGCGAAAGGAACCCGGAGTCTTCTCTCACTTCCCAAGTATGCAGGACGTCACTGCTGGAGCACAGCTCACTTCGGAGAGCAGCACCGGGCTGAGCTCTCCCTGCCCTTCCGCATGCCTTTGCCTCAGAAACGCCCGCATGGCTCCAGACAGGCGATTCCACTCAGACTCTGCAATCCTCTCCCTCCTCATTCCCATTCCAAATCCCACCCCGCCCTGTGGCCGTGCCTCCCGCTGATCCATGTCCACATCCACAGGGAGCTGCGGCATCCCAGGAGCTTCCCCCGACTAAGGGGTTATGGACACGAGTGCCTGCCATGCCCAAGGGGACACGGACACGAGTGCCTGCCACGGCCGCAGTGACCCGCCCCATGTCCAGGGAGGGCAGCGCGGCCCCGGCCCGAGGGCACAGCCAGGGCCGGAGAATGAATATCCATCCTCATCCCGCAGGAAGGCAGCTCGGGCAGGGTTCCTCGCTGCTTCACAACGTGCTGCGTGCCACAGCCTTTAATTGATATGCTAAGGTGACAGCTGGAGGAAAGACAAGATCTCCAACACATCTAAGGGGCCATTTATGGAGAAATCCCGCGTGAAACGTGCCCAGTCTCCCCAGACCCCCAGAGCTCTGCTTCCACCCAGCTGGGCTCTGTTCTGCAGAACAAGAACTGCTGATATTTCCATCTCAGCTGTATGCTGACTTAACCAAGTCAACATTTGGGTTTCCATCAGCTAAAATTTGAGTTCACCCTTCTGCATAAACATTAAGAATTGTGCTTATTTTTCCTCAGTTTACGCTTGCTTTTGGTCCAGTACTACTACTTGCAGCCCCCCAGGATCCCATTTTCTTCCTTTTTTTTTTTTTTTTTTTTAAACCTAACAGTTATAGAAATAACAGTTTTCGTTAGAAAATCTTTTCCTTAACCTACTTGCAATGCTATTTTGTGAGAAAACAAGATTTGGATTTAAGTAAGGGATACAGGAAATATTTTTAGAGTAGTTTCTGCTGTAAAATAGACATCATGTGCCCCACACAAAATAGCCAAAGGTTGTACGTTAGAACTACAACACTAATTCCATTAGGCATGGAACATATTAGATAAGTCCTCTTCATGTTACTGTTTGAAAATAGGAAGAGATGTGAATAACTATTTTTTCTAGGTTATACATACTTTCAAACTAATGTTTTAAATCTTATTTTACTACTTGTTTTCCTACCTCCCTGCTGGAATTCATTATATTTTATGCAGGAATAAACAATAAAATTGACTTTTCAATTCATGTACTTAACTTGCTGTAGCAAAAGCTGAAGGACGCAGAAAACCCAAACCCCAACCAACAATCCCCAAAAACACAAAAGTAAGAATTAGCAGCAGGCAAACCCAAATTTAATACTGCTGGCAGGTTTTTCTTAGTAGTAAAGTTAAGCAAAGGTACCTTCCAATCCAAACCATAATATGATCCTGTAGGTCTTTCCAGACATGACTTTCAGCTTGTGATTTTTATCAATTAGAAAATAAATTTCAGTTTACAAGGTTTATATACTTCAGAAATAGAGGGTGAGGCTTGAGCAATAACCAACATCAGCACAAAAATGGTTATGGTCAGACTGGATGCTTGTAAATAAAATACTTACAAAAAATACTTTAAAAAGAAAAGAGTCTGAGTTTTGCAACAATTTTTGGAAATAAAAAAAAAAAAAACCTGTAAATGCATCTTAAATTGAGGTATGAAGAACAGCGTAAATGAAATATTTATTTAAAAATGTGCCAGTGAGAACCTTTTCCCTCATATCCTCGTCTTTTTGGAAAGGCCAGGAGCCTTCCAAAACCACAGGCACAGAATAAAAATGCAGAACAGACTCAAAGACAGAACAAGCATATTTTTGTCATTTTGTTTTTTCTTTATTCCCCACAAAACATGCCAAAATACTTTGCTCTCTTCTGTAAGCAAATGTTTACTGGAGTTTGCTGCTACTTGAACGGAAGCAAAAATTAAATAACAGTTTTCTGTTGAGTTCTGACAGCAAAGGGCATGAGCTGGAGGCAGCAGAATGTCAAGCAGGTTTTTAATCTATTTTTGTCCTCTACGGAAACCAGCAGAGGGAGCTCGCTGGGACCTGGTCTGGGCTCTTCACCCAGGGGCTGCTGTTTCGATTAAGAAAAGGATCCGAGATCACACAGACTAAAACTAAAACTTTGGGGGGAAAAAAAGTCGACCACACACAATAATATACATATTAGGAGAGAGCAGGTTTGGAGTGGGGACAGTCCAAGTGCTCCTTTTAAAATAAAACCCTCCATATGAAACAGTTTTGAAAGTAGAGAAACTTCCTTGAAAAATAATCTGGTCAAATGTGTGATCTCTTGGGAAAGGTTCCAGAAGTTCCCTGAAAATCCTGATGTCTGTTACTTCTGCTGGCTGAACAGATACTTGCCCTAAACAGGTACCAAAACCTCACTGTAGCAAAACAACCCTTCTCCCTTCCCATCCCTGCCTTTCCAAGCAGGGACTACTGCAGATGCTCTTTCAGATGGGGACAGTAAAACAATTTCTTCAACATCACATTCTCATTTATACTCATATGTTTATTTACTCCTGTTTATAAACAGAAGGTATTACAAGGGAAAAATAATGAGGAAGACACAACATGGCACTGGGAATGGAAAAAACAAATTACTGAGGACTAGAGAGCTATTCTGAAATAAAGGAGTCCTTGGAATTCCACATAGTAATAAACTAAACTGCAAGATTTTACACATTTAGACTACCAAGTACTCAGCTTTTCCCATGATCATTAAAGCTGAACATATATACAGCAATTATTAATTTAAAGCCTGTCCTGCTCTGTAGGATCTCTCCTGTAAGAATCTCTCCTGGAGAGTTACTGCAAACAAGAATCCAAGTAAGAAGGATTCCCTTGGGGATGAGCAGGCTCCCAGAGGGACACCCAGGAATAGAAAGTTGTGATTTAACTTTCTATTCAATAAAAAAAGCGCTGCAACTTCCGACTCCTCAGGACTTGGGACACCTTCTAAAGATCACTTTTAAAAAATTTGAGCCAACTGACCACATTTGACCACTACAAAAGAATTCCCCTTCCTAGGCATCCTGTGTGCTCACTGCTGGAGTTCTTTCCCATATCCATATTTCAGCAGGAGCCATCTCCCTCACTGCTGGTTCTGCAATGCAAATGCAATATGTTTTTCACTTTACAGGCTGTTGCCATGGATATTAATGTGATGTCATAAATTGTTACATCTTCATTGCAGAAATAAAATGAAAGGGCTTGGAAGCAGGAGAAGAATAAGAACTCATCTAACTAAGCATATTTAAGGATAAGCAACTGTTGTACAAATCACAAAGGAAAAAGAGGCACATAAATGTGTATCTTAATTTAGTGTTGTTGAATGTTTCTCTATGTAAGTGCTTCCTAAAAGATTCCAAATTCCCTACTGAATTTTTTACTGGACTGTTACCTGCACAGTGGGACATCCTCAGCAACAGATGGAACAGCTCTTCTGAAATTCAGCTTTCCACCACAGTTGGAAATACATTTTTCTGTTGGAAACATCGGTTTCCTAACTTTACTTTAAATTATCAGGCACTGGCCAACCATCCCAGCAATGCCAACATGCCTTGCCCCTGCTTTTCCTTTCATTCCAGCTACTTTTTGGAATGAAAATACCAATTCCATTCATGGCATATGGGCCATAGCAAGTAATTAATTTTCAAAAAATCACGGTTGTGAGTTGCCCTTAAAAATTATTACAAACAAGTACTCCTGAAATTTTTCTTCTCCAGGGACTCCAGGAATCAACAAAATGTTCCTTTGCCTTATTAAAACAGTAGCTAAGATTACAACAAGTTAATCTACTTTATCTGTAGATATACACACAGAGAAAAGAATGATTTAGCTTAGAGAAAAGCAGAATACAGTACAAAGCACACCCAGTGTTCACAGTCACAGAGGATTTCCCTCATTTTCAATTAGTCAAACTGTCTGGTTTAATCTTTTTCCCAAACAGTTTAGCTTTGCTAAGAGTGGATTTAACTAAGTCGAAAGACACACAGCAAGTGGGGAATGAATGGTCTCTGCCTGCCTGGAGCTGCTGACCTGCCAAGGAATAACTGCCTGGGAATAGGAATAAACACATCTCCACTCCCTTCCACGGTCACCAAACAGGCACCCAAAGGTGGCGCAGCACTTGACCAAGGAGAATCCTGGCGCTGTCTGAAGCCCTTTCCAGACTGCAGTGCCAGGAAACCCAGGCTCTCCTCAGCTCCTGAGCATTTCCTTTGGCAGCTCCAACAGGAAAAAAAAACCCCTCACACCTGGCCTTCATTTCTGGGGTGTTGTGGCACTTCTAAGTCTACCCATTTAATGGTAAGAAGTCATCCACTTAGAGTGGTGAGGGGTTCCTCCCCTTTCCAAACTCCCTTAAATTGCATATGGAATGGGAGAGATCCACCCTTCCATTGAAACTGAGCATCCCACATTCCCACAGTTCAGACAACAGAAGAGATCTCATCTTCAACAACCCAAAACTACCTATCCCTGGTCTTGTCTGTGGCTTCCACTTCTGCATTCCATCTAATCAGGAGTCTTAACCTGTCTCTCTAAGTCTCTCACCCTTAACTCTCCATCATAACTCATTAAATACCTTTTGTTCTCAAGACCCCATCCATTTAGGGGAAGAGGAATACTCACCAAAATATATGCTCACCATTCAAATAGCTACAAGATTTAAAAGGCTACTGAATAGCTGAACAAATAGAAAACAAAAATAAGTTTCTTGACATCTTTTTTTAAAAGGTGTTTTGTAATTGCAGCTTTACTAGTTTGGGAGATGTTCAACCTTCCTGACTTAACCTGTTTAATTCACTTGCTTGTGAGAGCTCATGCTGCCAGTAAAACACAGTGAATAGTACGCCACCCAGTTTAGCTCAGCCCCTCTCACCAGCTGCATTTCTTGGTGATGGCACCACTCCCATTGACGCCATGGCAGCTGCACTGGTGCATCAGATGTTCTGGGACAATCTGAACAACTCGGGCAACACAGCGTCACCTGTACTCTATATTTCAAATCCTATTTTTAATTCAGGAGCTTAAAGCACAAAACATCCTCCAAATGACATCTCTGGTCACCCATCTATCCCTGCCCTCTGGCAATGGGAAGCCATTCCCTATATCCTGTCCCTCCAGCCCTAGTCCTAAGGCCCCCTCCAGCTCTCCTGGAGCCCCTTTAGGCCCTGGAAGGCTGTTATAAGGTTTTCAGAGAAACCAGGGCTACAGATCCCCCTTAATTGCTCACTTCTGAAATACTTCTTGATTGGAACAGTTTAATTCAATTACCAGACCCAGTGGGTCCCTATTCTGGGGGAGCCATCCAACACAGAAATGCTGCCATGGCCCCCTGCTCTGAACAGTTAAGCAATAGCTGCTATGTGAGCAGTAATACTGAGAATTTATTACCTTGGAAGGATTTGCCTCCTACAATCCTACAGACTGAAAGTCCAAGGTCAAAGGGAATAGAAAGTCAAGGAGCTCCACAGGGCAGCCTAAACACACCATAGCAGCATGCTGGAACACCAGAAAGTGGGATCAGACAAGAGCAGGGGCAGCATAGGTGTTGGAGAAACACCTCTGGGATGCAACATGAAGGACTTGAATCAAATTCCCCACCCAGAGCACACTCCTGAGCTGCATCCCACAGCTATCCAGGCAAATCCACCCAAGAACAGTGCTCTGCACACAGCACCTTCTGTGCATGTAGCCCAGCGATTCGCTGCACAGGAGAACACAAAATGCTATTTCTAAAATAAAAATAATTATAAACTGAGCTTTTATTTTATTAAAAAAACCTAATTCTGTTTAAAAATGCAGCTATAAGAAGATTACAGCTTAGCCTACTTAATTTCCCCTAATATTTCAGGAAATAACAACCATCCATTTCTGCATCTCCACGAACACCCTTGGCTGCCATGCAGAAGGAGCCACCCAGAGAACACTGCAGAGACTGAACTGGACTGCGGGGTGACCCCGTGAGACCTGGCTCTGGGTGCGCCCTGGGCCAGAGCATGGCCTGGCAGCGCCATTACCACACATCAGCCTCACCCTGCACCCGCTGGGGCCCAGCCTGCCGTGCTGCCCTGGGCACAGCCTCCCCAGGCACAGCCTCCCTGGGCTCAGCCGCCCTGGGCACAGCCACCCCCGGGCACAGCCTGTCCTGGGCACAGCCTTCTTGGGCGCAGCCTCCCTGGGCACTGCCTCCCTAGGCACAGCCTGCCCTGGGCACAGCCTCCCCAGAACATCAGCACGGCCCAGCTGGACACACCAGCAGAGACCCAGCAGTTGCAGGATCCTGAGGCAGTGTGACACGGAGTCCCAGGGATCCCTCCCCGGCAGGGCAAGGAGGGAGAGATCTGCTGCCAGGCTGTGCCAGCTGCCATTTGGAGCCTGCAATGGACATCAGCATTTTGCCTTTCTGTCAACAATTTTAGCGTCAAAAACCAAGCACACACATGGCTCCATCCCCACAGAGTGCCTGCAACAACCACGGTTGTCCCTCGTGGAACAAAAACAAGCTGATTTTCCATCACTGATACATCTTGCACTTCAGAACACCTACAGCCAAACCCAGATTCTCACCCACTTACCCCAGAACCAGCAAAGCCAGACTTAATTGATTTTGTCACGCTAGGGATGTAAAAAAAGAACTCCTAACTACTGCAAACCACGGCTAAATACAAATCACAGCACTTGAGTTTCACTGCAAATTAACAGGGAAAAATGCTCCTGCGAAATCTCCCAGCACCCTGGCAGCCCCACCTAACTCCATCTCTCCGGGGCAAAGAATTTCACTCACTTGTAACATTTAAACGCAATCTGACAGCAAAAGAAGCTTCATCTGAAGATTACTAAAACTCTGGGTTTGCTTACTTGACCCCCTCAAGAAGAATATAAACCAGCTGGAAAGATATCCTCTTGGAAATGTACTCCATTATATATTCTTCATTCTGATAAAAGTTGTTATCAAATACAACCAACAGATCAATGACTGATGCTACCGACAATTTATTTTCTTTTATGCTTTCCTTCTAGTTTAATGTCACACCCCCATAGCCTATAAGAGGCCTTTGCCTTCAAGCAAAAAGCATCACAATCACTCCAGACATCATTTTGCTGGCATAAAACCCCAGCTATAATGCATTTAAATTTCCACAAAACATGTCTATGTTGTTTAAAGAGAGTAGCAACAGGGAGATAATCCCAGTTTAATAACTCTGCGTGTAATTGCTCTGAGATACCATCTTAAGATGTCTTACATAAAACCCATGCCCTGGGTCACTCCTTGTGCCCCTTACCTTGGGAGCACAGTTTGTGTCCAGCTGCACCTCCCAAGCCAGCTGTGCTCCATCCCCACCACCAGTGTCCTGCACCTCCCTGAGCTTTCCACATAATCACGGCAGAGATGAGCTCCCCCTAAGTTAATTCCCAGGATTGCCCCAGGATTTTGTAGAAAGTATCGCATGAGAAACAAAATAAATCTTGATTTCACATTCAATAACTAATATCTATGTTCTGTAGTGTGTTCTTTTTATTTCATTGCAGCATTAGCACACTAAAATTATCAATATGCAGCTTCTCTCTATTAAAATTACTAGAAAGCATTTAATATCTAAAGTAACTACACCACCTCTGTTTTAGTTTAAAATATTAAAATAAAGGTCTTTAGTGCTGGTATTTAAACTTTATCTCCAAAGCTTAACTTCCAACCATAACAGTGGTGGGTTTTACCTGGGCTATCAGAAAGGAATAAAAGTCAGACCAATGGGGCAATTCTGGAAAATAATTGATATTTTTCATTTATGCAAAATAAAATCACTCTGGTTATGGAAACCTACAAGAAACTTAGTAGAAAATGCCTCAAGTTCCTAAGCTAAGGGAAGGGAAATAATTTCACCATGCATGAGAATCTTTTCCAAAACAGACCAGTAAGAGACAGACTAGTTATTTAACCAGCCCTTCACTTCCACTGGCATATGTTTTGGCAAGAGATTCATACCACAGTGGGAAAACATGTTTGATGAGCAGTGTTTTACACCTAAAAGTCTCCTCATTCCCAACAAATTCCCCATGAATTGTCAGCAAATCTATAAGGCAATAGATCCCTGTTCTCACTGCTGTCACTTTCGCATTTCACAGAAGTGGTCTGAATGCCTTTTCCTTGCCAAGACGTTTCCATCGGAATGCTGCATTTACTCTGCAGCTAAAATAAAATCCACCCTACTCAACTTCTTTTTGGACTCTCCATATTTTAAATACATTTTCATGTGACATCAGGCACAAATTAGTCAAGAAGACTTTGAAGTTCCAGCATCGTGTCCCTTGCTCAGATTCCAGCAGTACCAGGCAGCTTCTCTTTGTCCCACCCACCCTGAACCGTAGAGATGCTCATTTCCAAGAGCTAACCAGCCCAGGTGCCAGAAACTCCCTCCTGTAGCATCCCAGCCCCATGCTTATTTGTAAATAAGCTAATTTTGGTGAAATTTACACAATCAAATACACACAAACTTGGCTAAGAGGAAGAAACAAATTAACTTCTCATTTGGCTCATTTTCAAACTCCAAATTAAGAAAGAAGTGGAAGTAACCGGCCTCATCCCATTGCTGTTTAATAAACTCTTAATTTGGTGTATCAAAGGAAGAGAAGACTTGTACACGTATATATACAAATATATATGTAAACACACACATGTATATTGAAAAGTCTTATACTCTACACCACCCTTTAAAAATATTAAATTGTTGTGGTGTGTTTTTATAGGTTCTTTGTTTAGTATGTTAATGGTTTCATCCACGCACCCCCATTGTTACCATTGCTTTTGTTGTACCCTGTTATCCCCTCCCACAACGATGTATCCTTTCCCTTCTCCCCTCCTCTGGAGACATGTCTGTCACTTCGGGGCCTTTCCCAGCTTCTGGAAGCTTCTCAGGAAGGCGTCGAGTGATAGGCTGTAGCCAGAGTAATGCCCCTCTCCCTCCGGGCGATTGGTCCCTAAGGGTGTCCCTTATGCTTTGGGCCACTCCCCGGGTTCCCCCGATTGGTTGGTCCCTTGCTCTCTCCCCTTCCCCCACCTCCACATAAAAGTAAGTGTTCAGGCTCTCTTCCAGGTTCTGCCGAGGCCTACTCCCCGAAGTGAGGAGGTCCAGCCTGGGCTCCCAATAAACTCAAGTGGCAACCTGTCGACAGAGACTTCCTTGTTTTCCTCGCCATCGTCACCAGCACACACCAGCTAGGTAGTGCCTTGCCTCCAGTGTCCACAGGAACCCACTGGATCGGCTGGTCTGCGCTGCAGACTGGTCTGTACCAGCTGCCATCTGTGGTGCCTGGGCTAGCCAGGACAGGCAGAGAGGACACTCTCTGAAAGGCATCATGACATAAAATAAATTCATAATTCTAGAAAACATTATGGACAACACCACAGAGGCTTTTAAACAGAATTTTCAAGTAAGGACTTAATGTATTAAGCACTCCTAATGCTAAGGAATGATCCAAATTCTGAGATATGCACATCAAACAGTGCACACCAGAACCTTGTCACTGGGAGATGTTCATTTATTCCTGGCTGGTTCCCCAGTGGATACCAGGATACATCTGAATCCAAGCAAGAGAATGGGAGGGAGGAAGCTCAGAAGCTATTTCAGATCTATCAAAATTGATAATATTACCTTAATACAACAACATTTTCACTTTGTGAGCTCTGCCAGCAGAGAAGGGCCACCCTGCAGTAACAGTTGCTCTTTGGTGTGGTGTTTGTATCCATGAACCATCTTCCATGATGCTGCTGGTAAGCAACTTACTGCAATCTCCACACTTGGACCTGCCTTAAAATCTACCAAACCCACTGGATACAGCAACTGGGCAGCAGGAGCCAAACAGGGAATTGGACAGGGATGGTCAATGGAAAAAATAATGCTGGAAGGCAAGGGAACCAAGGCTGGTGTCCCTCTGCTCCTGAGGCCCCTCTGCTCTTCAGGCAGTGCATGTTGGGGACATCCCAGCCAGCACCAGCACTAAGTGGTGTCACACAAAGTGGGAACAGCAAAACAAACAGAAAAGATTCGTGGAAAAGCAAAAGAAAAGGCACTTGTGGTTCTAGCTGCAAGGTACAACTCTCATCAGCATCTCCCAGTTTAACCCAGTTTAACTGGGGGCCATTTTTACAGTGAAATTACTCAGCAGAAAAAGCCCAACCCAAAAGCGAGAGGAAGGGCTCAGGGTGAGTGTGCTGTCAGAGGGGCACATTTATCTCCTCATGACTGTTTGAGAGGGTTTGCTGTTCATGGATAAGTTATTTATAGCTCATCTGGGCAGCATCCACATCTTTAATTCCATAGCAGCTCCCCTTGCCTTTTGAATTAAAAATTGAACTTTACTCAAACGATTCTCAAGGGGAAAGCAGTAAATGTGCCACATCCTGTTCTTTGTTTCAAAGCAGCAGTGTGAAATAATGTAAAGAGCTCACACAGCCCTGATGATTACTGCATATTTCATTACCACTCCAACACTCTTTGTCCCACTTAGAGCTGCCTACATGCCTTGGGCCATATGGAGCTGGTTAAGCAGGGCCTGTGATTACTACTTGGAAAAATCTACAACAATCATTGTCAGACAATTCTCAGCATTGTGATTACTTAACTTCCACTTTTCTAAACCTAAAAAAGTAATCGACCATGTCTGGAATGTAAGCGAGCCCCAATTTTTCAAAACTTACTAAAAGATGTAACTGATTATATAAATATGACACACAACAAGTAACTGAGCAGAGCTGCAATGGGCTATATTTATTTTTGCCCATCATTTTGAGTAAGTTTGGGGGAAATGTACAACTTCAGAGTCAGAAATGAGTGATCTTTTATAGCCAACACACATGGCTGGCAGGGGGCACACATTATTTTGTTGTCTGTGCTGCCTAAAACTTCCAGACAGTTCAGTTTCACTGAATCCCTTCTGGGTCTGTAACACAGCAAATGTTAAATCCATGGATGAATTTGTGGCTAAAACAATTTCACCTGGAGCCTTACACAGAAGTGCCCAGTAACTCCATCCCACAGCCATGGAAAACCCAAGCCGATCCCAGTGTCACCCTGGGGGCCCTGCAGGCCCCAGACACAGCAGCATCTGCTCCTGCTCTCCAGACATGCTCCTCTGCCAGATCCTTTATTCCCACTGTCCAGATATATTTAATTAATTACATCATGGTTGTGCAGCATCCAGGAAAGGGGTAATGCTGTTAATAATGTAACCCCAGCTGACAATTCTATTTCAGTTTCCATGGATCTCTAAAGGCAATCATTCCGTGGTGCTCATCCTCTCTGGGCTTGCAAAAGGCTTCCAGGGAAAGTTTCCAAAGGAGAGGCTTCCGTGCTGCTCACACACACCTTGGCCAGAGAAAAGGGCACATTTAGGGGCACCTGTCAGAGGTGATCTTTCTGAGGGCTGGCTAATTCCATAAATTAATCCTGATCAATTCTGCAGATACAGTGAAACCACTCATCTTCCCTCTTCAAGGAGAGCCCTCTCAGGGAGGTTTAGGCTGGATACTGGGAAAAGGCTCTTCCCTCCAAAATTATCCAATAACATTGAATTAATTATTAATTACATTGACACGTCCAGTGGTTTAATACCATCTAACTTCTACCAGCACATACTCTGCTTCACACCAGTTCACTCACAGGACTTCAGTGACATTCTGTTACTTCATGGCTTATCCTGCTCCCAGGATTATACAGGCTTCTGAAAAGCGAAAGTGTAAAGCATTTTATGCAGAAAAACAACACTTGCAGCATATGCAAAAGCTGGTTGCAGAGCAAGCCCAGAATTAGCTATACAGATATTTTTCCAAGTTTGACAGTTGAGCCTTCTGTGCTTGTCATGCATATGCCACATTAGAAAAATAATATTCTTATGTAGTAGTGAACACATGTTTATTTAATGGCATCTGCCCAGAGGGATGAAATATTTGCTGGGAGCACTCACAGAACTATTTCTCTCAACCCAAATCACGTTTGAAATATCTAGGTTAAAACTGATCTGGAATGGGTTGATTTCTGAAAAACAAGACCTTTTTAACTTTCAAGAATTCCAACCCAGGGTTTTTCTACACATAGCTGAATTTTCTACGCAGGAAAATATCCCCATCTGAAAAGAGAGAGAGATAGTCAAAGAAAAATATTTTGAATATTATAACATTTATAAACAGAAAATACGGTTTCAAAGAAAATACTAGGAAATTTCATTCTTTCTCTTCCCCACAAAACCACATTGTCTGTCCTGATCTATGTCTTTGGGCGACAGCCATAGGGAAACAGAAACTAATCCTTCAAATAAAAACATATTTGCTTGGGTTTGTCTTGCATTTGTGGGAGGGTTTTGTGTGGGTTTTGGTTTTTTCATTTGGGTGGGGTTTGGTTTTTTTAATAAAGCAATGGAACATTTACAACTTAGGGTATTTGTTAAAGGAAATCATCAAAATGCAGAAAAGAAAGCTTTTTGTACAAGAGTTACTACCTTAAAAGATTAAAAAAAAATACAAGAAACAATGGGTAAGGCTCTAAAAATAAATAAAAATGAAAAAGCCTGTGTTCTATTCTTTCTCTTCTTCCCAAAGTGATGACTTGAGCTGAGTACCTCAATATTTATGCTTTGGCACCACCATCCATAAAGACCGAACAGAGTGAGTTCATTCATCTTAAAAAGACACAAAAGAACTTCATCCTTTCCCATCCATGACTAACGTGTAAGACTGCAGGCACTCAAAATGTGATGGCATCATTCAAAAAATTAGGAGCTAAAGGGATTTTGGTGTCAAACCCAGACTGATTGGAACACATCCTGGGGGTACAGCAGCTCAGGGGACCTGAGGGAAGGGACAAAACACCAGCAATTATTTCAACCTTTGCACAGAATGAAGATTAAAATAAATCTTGAAAAAGAAAATTTGAAGATTTAGGTCTTCTTCCCTGTCTAATGTTTTTTTAATCTGTTTATGCCAGCGTTCCTTGGGGGGCAGCCTGGCCTGGCAGGGCACAGGGCAGTTGCTGAGGCACATTTTGGGCACAACATTCAGGGATGTCGAGCAAAGTTCTGTCTGAACTTTGGAGAAGCACCTGAGCCTCCACTCCGAGTTTAATGCTGCTGCACTGGAGACCCTCAGGGTATTCCAAGTTCTGCAATTTCCCAGGGTGCCAGTCATGCCAGGGCCCAGGCTGGCCATGGTTCCCTCACCAGGGTGACATTTGCTCCCCAACTTCCATAGCCTGACCCCTCACAGTATCACCTTCTTCCCCCTATTTCTCTCTCCCATTCTCACATCCCTATTTTTCCCTCAAACTTATTCCTCAGCTTCCATCAGGATCTGCCAGCACAGGGACCTCTGCAGAGACACAGCCACCAACAATGACTAAGATTGGGACAGAAAAGCCCAGCTGGAGGCAGAGGGGAGGAATTGGCCCCTTTTTTGGAAGCAGATCAGATTGAAATTCAGATGATCCTGCCAACACAGCTGGAAGCATCTCCTCCTACTGGCAAAAGCACCCAAGCCTTCCAATAGCTCTCAGAATATGAGTTGAGGGGGAAATAATCTAGAAACAGAGAATAAATTTGTGTTAATCAGAATTTCTGCTATATACATTTGTGTTCTTCAGTGCTCACACACTGTAAACAACATGTCCCTGTCCAGAACATTGAAACAAGCTGCACAAAGAACACACACAGCAATTACAAATAAATGTTGTGTTTCTACAGTGCCTCAAGGGCTTAGAAACAGCTCCTGGAATATCTAAAATATTGTAATTCTGCTTCAGTGGCAAAAAGCTGCAACACATAAATAACTGCTCTGCAGAGCATCCAGGCAGGCCTAAAAGGACATTCTATGTTATGACATTTTTAGTGTTTTGTAAGAACAAACTTTGGATTTCTGCTGTTACAATGAGGACAAAATAAGTCAGGAGCCATATTCCCCCTTGCCTGTTTGCTCTGTGTAATGGGTTAAAATTTAATAACCGGGCGGAAACACCAAAAATGTAGTGGTTATCACATTCGCCGAATTTTCATTTTAGTGGAATAGGATTAAAAGAAAAGCAAAACAGGTTCAATTCAAAAATAGAAACCGTTAGATTTATTAATATACACTAAAGGTAAACAAATAAAAACCAACCACGAAACCCTCTCAAAGACAACCCCCCTCCTCCCTAGCAACAATCTACTTTTCCACGAAAACAATGCAAAGAGACAAAGCATCAGAACTCTTAAGTCAGTAGCACTTAATAAAATAGTCTTTCATTCCGTCTTTTGAGAGAGACAAGTCTCTCCTGATTCTTCTGGTAACTTTCCACAAGAGACACAGTCTGTTTGTGGCTTCCAGCTCCCACTAACGCCGCCCGCCCCACACTGCATTTGTGAGCTTCCCAAATGCAGCCTTTCATATGGCCNAAAAGCTCAGAAACGGGAGCCCGGGTCTTCTCTCCTTTTCCACCCCTCGGTCTTATGGGGTGCGTTTTTAACCCAGCCTGGGCTCGGTGCTGCTCTCCGGGGACCTGGAGGGCTGGAGGAGGAGGCCAGGGCCATCTCCCTCTCTGCGGCATCTGCCGAGCTCAGATGCCCGAGCCCGCCCGGCTATCCGGAGGGCTGGCCCTGATCTGGCCGCAGCTCCCGGGGACTCCCGGGGCCGGCGGGGGGCCTGGGCCCGGGCCCCTCCCGGCCCGGCCGCGATGTTACCTCATCGCTGGGTCCGTGGAAAGAGGGCGAGTCTCCCAAGATTCCTGTATTTAAGCAGTGTCCCAAGGGGTGTACCCTTTTTTACCTGATTGGCCAGCTTAGCTGTCAGTTCCAAAACGGATCAACAATTGGTTTTTTTTTCTACCGTTTATGCTAAACCAATACACTGTGCTTCGTCCTGGGAATGTGGCCAGAACTTACAGAGACCTGAAAGGTTTCCGCTGGTACGAGAATTCAGGAACAATTATTTGTCCTTTTATCACTATTAGGGTGAGAATTTGGGGGGTTCTGTCCACTTCGCACTATTTCCTATCTTTTTACTGCTAAGCTAATAATAAATTGATGATAAGCTCCAAGATCCATCATATACTTCAGCTGGATAGCTGAAGCTGAGATGTTTGTCATCTATTAATTAATCTTTCAGATGGTTTCAGGGATGAGAGAAAGAAACAATAAACCGCTGAATAAATGGTATTTAATTCCCTTCCCCTCTCATCTTCCATTACTCAGAGCACACTCAGTAGAGAAAGTCTATTTGACAAGAAGTATCAACATATTAAACACACACAAAAGCCATCCATCCTGCCAGTGCTTCCTGCAGCAGCAGCCACTAATTGTGATTAATTTACACTAATTTGGAGTTTAAAGAAAGACACTGATAAAATAATGTTTCTCCCACTATTAAAATACGGAGAAAAATACATAGAAGACAGCCAGCAGTTCAGCAGCATGCAAGTCAAAAGTAAATTTACAAAGACTAAATTCTGGGTTATCATTGCCATGCTGCACCTGAGATCTGTCAGCATTCCAGGCACTGGCAGGGACATTTCTCCAAGGTAATTCCACCCCACACCTGGGTCTCACTTCCCTCAGAGTCTTTTTACCTTCTGAACCTTAAGAGAACAGTTCAAAAGGAAGGAGCACAGTGAATCTCTCCTCTGTGCAGGCAAACACAACCATTTATGAAAACTGCGCAGTTGTGGTTTTAATTTTTTACCTGCACTCAGTAGGTGCTGCTTAGATTTTGTAGCTGTTCACATCTTTTTTCATGTAATGAGAAAAAAAGATCTTAAATGTTTTATTAGGTTAGTGTTTGTCTGGTTACTTATGAATGTCTTATTTTCTGAAAAACAAAACATAACTTCTCATTATTCATTCTCCTTCTACTCTTCCATCCCAAGGGCCAACCTGGTTTTGATAAGAGAGATCATTCAGCAGCACTGCCCACACCCAAAGGCTTGGAGGAGCTGACACCATCAGCTGGGGTATATGCTCTTTCCTGGAGAGCAAAACTAGATGTTTTTATTTAATTGTGGCTTCTTGCAGCTTGCAATAGGAAAAATTGCATTATTAGTAAGATCTGAGGTCGTAATCCACACTGGAACCACCACTAAAACACTGGAATCCTTATCAGCTCAGAAGCAAATCAGAATTTCCAGATAAACCTAACTCTTGAATTCCATAATGACTTAGATCTGTCTTATCCTTCCACCTACACAATAAATCTAATTGTTCAATTATTTTCCAGTATTACACTGATTTGGATGGTTGTCAGGCAACAATTCCATCTGCAATGACACCAGAATCTGCTGCCCCCTTACAGCCAGCTGTGTACCCAAGGAGCACTGTCAAACCACTCCCAGGTGATATTAAATCACAGCAAGAAAACAATAGCTCAAGTTCTATATCCTTATCCTTTACCTGGGGCCAGAACTCCAGCCTGTCTTTTATAAAGGCACATGCTGTTGAAATTAGTTAAAATACATAAATTATCTGGGTGTTAATTTGGGGGTTTGAGATCATATTTACTTTGTATCTTCTCCTCTATCTGAACTCATTAAATTCTTTACAGCCATTAATCAGTGCAACAAGTGTCTGAAGCTATTGGAGAAACATTCGCTATGGATCTCATCTGAAGCTTACCTATGGAAAAGAGATAAATCAACAAATGCGAAATCACCACTATCTTGTGCCAGCACATCAGGAATCTCTGGAAGTCTAAGGCATCATTGCCCAAATTTAAGTTTTTGGCTGCCCTGAGGTACCAAAAACCAGGCACATTTTATTTCCAGTGGAGTTTCCCAATGTGGCATGGGAGCTACAACGAAAATCTGGGCCCAGGAAACAAAGTTAGCACAGCAAACTGAAGCAGAGGGAAAGGAAGAGTGATCTGAGCCGTAGTGTAAATGTAAATACTACAGGTGCTCCCTGACTTCTGTGCTTCTGGAATGGGAACTGCACTCCAGACTATGCTTACAGTGAGACTGTTCTGGGAAGACAATCCACATGTTAAGAAAGGGGACCTTTTTTGTTTTTTTTAAATAGCATCTAATAATTCTGGAGGTTTCAGAACTGTTTGGAGCTGCTCTGTGGGTCACTCCAAAGTGAATTTCTTACCCTACCTCATTCTACAGTAATTTGAGGACCAATGCACTGTGCCTGTATAAAGTGTTAACAAGTTTCTAACCTTTAATAATTTATATGCATGTTATCAAAAATAATATTTTCAAACACATACTCCCTCCAACAGCTTTACGATAACACAAAACATTGGAAACACAGCCCTTCCTCCATGGGAGTTCCCACAGGAGCTGAGTAACAACCAAATCCAACATTTCTTTCGTTATAAATCTCATGCATTACCCCACAAACGATTCCAGCTTCCCCCAAGGCACAGAGGGATATCCAAGTAACAGAGGATTTAGCAAAAGCTCTCCTAAGCTGTTTTATCTATTTATCATAGCAAGAGGGATCCAGACATGAGTCTGGCTGGGTGGGGATGTTCAGCCCCTCAGAATCAGTCCTGGCACCACCTGCAGAAGGTTTTATTCCCAGAGCAGGAGACCACAACTAGATCCTGAGCTGAAATCAAACAGCACTTCAAGTCACAGCTCCAAGTTTCCTTCTGCACAACAAATGATTTGAACAGGCTCTGAGGTTTTCTTACAGCTCCATTCCAAAGTTTATTCGGATCATGGCTCCAGCTTGACTGGCCCTCTGATACTTTCTTGGCCTCCCTAAAACCACCAGGGGCATTCTGGCAATGTTACCTCCAGGAAATCTTTCTTTCACCTTGCCTGGTGCATCTCTTGCTCAGTCTTTCCAAAATCCTCATGTATTAACAAAACTGGATCTACAGCCGCCCCAAACATAAATATATATTTAACCTTGACCTTCCTTAAACTTGAGGGCTGCACTACATAAACCCAGCCTCACTCCTTACCTTAATTCCTCTTTGAGGGCAAATTACTTGCTTCTTAATTTCCATAACTTTTCCTCCCACATATGTGTGCCAAGCAATCCCACTGGAGCTACCAAACCACTTTTCCTTGGACACTCAGCAATCTTTCTGCAAGCAAGGAGCAACCAGTTCTGCCCCACAGAAATTGGTGAAAATATCCAACATAAGAAAGCCAGGATTTAGCTGTGCGTTAAAAATATTTATGGTTGTGCTCTCACAACTGAATGTAGACTTGACAGGATGAACTGACCCTTAAAGATAAGACAGGTTAAAATCCCATTTCTGCCCTATCAGCAACTTCCCCGAAAGCAGGAGCTGGTTTCAGAGTAAAAAATCCCATGAAGGACCTTTACATGATGATAGTTTAGAGGAAATATTTTCCTGAAAAAGGAAGCAGATAACGTGCTAAAAAAACATAGCTTGATTGTATCTCACAGATTATTTGCTCCCTCTTACCAACTTCCTGTAATTTTCTGACATGTAATTCCAAGGTGGAGAACAAAAGGAACCTGGGATCTCACACTAACTCCTCACCACCACCAAAGCAGCCTTGTTAAAAATAAGAGCCCCTCAAAGTTTCTTTCTTATTTATAAAGTTTCTTAGAAACCACAAAACATCCTGATGTTTAAATTCGAGAAGGGAGGAGGAAGGCAGCACAGAACTACAGCATCCATTCTCCAGGTAGGAAAGGAGATCTGGTACAGCAGACTCATCCCTGCCAGGCAGTGACCAGGTAACATGCCCTAGACTGGCTCAGGCATTTATAGTTCCGAGGTTTGGCTTGGAATTTTGATGTCTGTTGTATAACCCAGCGTAAAAACCTCTTTTTGTTCAATTTACATCATCCTGAGTGCCGTACTTCAGGGAATTACAGTTCTAAATTCCACCAGAAAGCCCATTAAAAAGGAAGAAAACACAAGTGAAAGGACAGAGGGATGGCAAACGCTGTACTCCTCCTTCCAGGCTGTATTATGGAATGGGAACAATGCTTTTTTGGGATATAAAAACAGTCAGAGCACAATGCATCACCACCAGTGAATGTTCCAAGAGTTCTAAATAGCAAACTGGGTGTCTCAGCTCAGACAACTTTAATTTATTTAAGATTCAAATACTCCAGAAAAAATGTTCCTGCCTCAGAAAACAAGTGAAATTAAAGGGTGAAGATCCACACTGTGGCAGAGAGAGTACCTGGCAGGGAAATTTTATTCCTAATGTTCATTTGTTCCTTCTGTCCAATCTCTTGACAGCAATCTCATACCAAACCCACTTCTTCCCACTGCCCAGGTCTGCATCCACAGCTCTTCTGGGCCACAACACGCCTTAACTGATGTGGTGGCTTTCAAAAAGCAAAGTAATCACAGTAAAATTTAGCCCAGAACCCTCCTGAAGCCATGGCCTGTAACCAAACCAAAAGTTAGCTAACGTTGCTCACACAAGTCTGGAGCATCTCCAGAGAGGGAGATTCCATCATCTCTCTGGACAGCTTGTTCCAGTGTTTGAACATCCTCCTTGGAAACAAATATTCTGATCCAAAATGGAAATTTCTGCCCATTGAGGTAACTTTTTATGTTGTTTTTCATTTTCCTTGAGCACATCTAGAGCAAGAACCTGCTTTCCCTGCCCGCTGCCCCCCAGCCTGCCCACCTGAGGGCTCCCAAGGAACCCAGGGCTCCAGGTGGTCCCACCAGTGCCTAAGAGTGAGGAATGCTCATTCCCAGAGCAGCAGGGAATTATCCACAGGGGAACTGCTACTGATCCATATTCAGGTCCTTGCCCACCAGGAGCCTAGATCCTTTCCTACAAAAGCTGCTTTGTTGTCCTCAGGCTATAAGTGGTCGTCAGTGCAGGATTTTATTTCATTTCAGGTGCAACATCTGGCATCAAACTCAGGAATGACTCTGGAGAAGGGTGTTGCTAACCCAGAATGCCAACTGGATCCTGAGCCCAGCAGCTCAGGCTGTGCTCCACGCCAGAGACAAAAACTATCCCAAAAGCCCTGTTTGTCCAAAGTTAAGCCCAGAAGACAGCAGTGAAATCAGAAAATTCCAGTATCTCCATGTCCTGGTGCCCCTTTGAAGGCTTTACAGCTTTTTAAACCAGCCTAAAATTGCCCAGTAAGAACAAAATATTCCATTTAAAAGATGCAAACATATTTGGTACCATGTTCCTGCACTGAACAGATCTCCCTCCACTATACAGCAAGTCATGAATGCTAATGTATGCTAATTAGGCAAGCCAATCCTCTGAGCTGAAAACCTGTTTCAAGAGGAGGTAAACTTCAAAACATTTCTCAGAAAAGCTTCCACTGAAATCCATATTCATTACCTTGCAGGCCTGGATGTACCACAGCTTGGTACATTTGCAATTGGGCTCAACAGAAACCTGAACCAAGTGCATCTGTTTGTCCAGAACTGATGGAGAAGATGGACTTGTGGAGGAAAAATCCTTTACTCTTTAAAGAAGAAATGAGACTGCTCCAAAAATATTAAACACTGCCAGTCTCCCTGGTTGTAGAAAGTGGGGAATCTGTGCATGGTGATTCTCCCAAAGATTATTTTCCAAACCAACACTCCATAAATGAAAGGAATTTGTACCATGACTTCATTAATAGGTGGCACATACAAATGAAGTTCTGCTCTGAGTGACACAATATTTACTGGATCACTGCAGAGGCTGTTCCCTAAGAACACAGCTGTAGGAAATCCATCTCCCATGAGCATTGTTAACATTCTGTGCTCCAGGAAAAGCAGAGGGAATGCTGTGGCAGCATCCAGTTGGTGACCATGAGAATGTGTGTGTGTGTTTGTGTGTGCGCGTGCCCAATCCCTGATTTCCATGGATACACAGGGAGCTGCATAGCCACATGGCAGAAGAGGCTTTGGAATCGCATAGGTTGTGCAGAAATGAGGAACTGTCACATAAAATCTGGAATCTGTTACTGATCCAACTGTTCCACTTAATCAAAAGCAAAGAGACTTCTAAGAGCTCTCTTGCTACTTCTGACAGCCGATTTCCCAAAGAAAGAGCAACTGTGCTAAGAGATCTTAATAATTCACAGGGCCTAGAGAGCTTTTGCTTAAAAAAACAGGAGGGAAGGAAGGAGGGAGGTTTTTCTTTTTGACAAAAACCCACAAATGGCCTCTTGAAAACAGCAAGAAAAGAGTCTGCCCTGCCTACACGGAGTCTGCAGAGGAGAGGGAGCCAGAGCAGTGCCACATTCCTCATTCATTCCCTGGATTTAATGGCTTTTTCATGCCTGGAATGATGAACAACACAGCTGTCTCCAGTGGACTACCTGTCACACAAAGTGCTTACCTCCAGGACTACACCCTCTCTGCTGCTGCAGCCTTTTATGCATGGTATTGTTCTGTGGATGACCTTGTTAGAAATGATTAAAAGAACAACTCCTACCACAGCCAATTAATCTGAATTTAAGCAAAA
>WBMY01003779.1:37868-62773 GCA_013397315.1 Donacobius atricapilla
GGGAAAGCTCTGGTAAGAGGTTTATTTTCTCTCAAAGAAAGCAGCAAGAGTACATGCTATAACTTCTGTGGGTTATGGAAAAGTCCTCCCAGAATGAGTAATAATCATTGCCTAATTCTTGAAAGAATAACAAATAAAAATGGCTCAAACAGAAAATGATTGAATATCACCCCTGTCAGATAAAGCTTCCAGGCTCTGATAAAATGAAACTTGCAGAGGAATTTTTCTATAAAACAAACTAAATTTTATTACTGAACAGTAGAAAATTTCTGAAGATATTTGCAATAGAGTATACAGCTCTGAAGAAGTGTTCACCTTTATTCCTCCTCATATCAAAACTAGATGTTGCTGCAGAGGGGAAGGAAAGCCTAACTTGGGACAGAAAAAAATCCACAGGATCCAGAAAAAGCCCACAGGTATGGAAGTGGTGTTTGACTGTGAAGGTAACGCAGCTGTACGCAGCCACCGAAAATTACCCAAGCATCTTGATAAGATCATTTAATTGGAAAGGGATTTTTCTGTTCCAGGCACTTTTCAACAGGCACAAGTGCCACTGCTGGCTGAGCTGTGGCCCTGCAGCCAGGCACAAGTGGCAGAAGGCTCAGTCCTCAGGTGCCTCTCAGGTCCTCTCCACGAGGGAGGAGCTCCCGGACCCGGCCTCCCGACAGGAAACGGTTCCAAGCAGCAGATGCTGGCTGGGACAAACCCCATTCCCTGCCAAGAATAACTCTGAAACACTTCAAACAATAACATTTTTACTTTTTTGAGCACTGCCCAGAGAAAAAATAAGTACAAAGAGGCCTGGAAATGCTGGTGTGTTGATAGCACAGAATCGGCTACAACACAACCAAACCAACAGCGGTCACCAAAGTCTCCTTCTCACAAAAAGGAGTTGTAAAGTTTTGGAAGCAAAAGCAAAAATAACAGAGTAAAAGAGCTTCATTTTAGAAATCCACACAGAGAAAATTATTTTCTCAGCTGTTTTATGAAGGAAGAATAAGAGCAAAATAATAAGAACGTGAGCACAATAAATGAGGAATCTAAAACTGGCTGAAAATCCATTTTATAGATTAATAGTAAATGTTTTGTTTGCTTGATTTCTCCCTTGATTTTAAAGCAGAAACATTCCACTGTTAATTTTCTGGCCTTTCTGTTCATTTTGTTTTCTTTTACTTCTGGAGAAAGATAAGACCTTTGTTGCCAAGTCCATAAATCATGAATGACTACATGAATGCCTTCAGGGTCTCCTGTGTCCACAGGCACTCCAAGCATCTCCTCTGAAAGGACACAGGCAGAAAAGGTGGAAGGGATGTTACATAAGGGAAGGAATCAATAATATACCCCAAATCTGCCTGCTACAGCTTCCCCCCAAAGAGCAACACAGCACCATAGCTCAAATATCAGAAATAATTATTATCAGTCCTACAGGACACCTGAGGCAAATCAGTTTGATGTCCATATTAAAACCTCATCAGTTAAACTCAGGATCTGCAGAATTCAGTGGAATTGATATAGGATAACCCAGAAAGTCAAAGCCTCCCAAGTTCCATTAGCATTGTGACATTAGAGTATGAATTCCACAGATGTCACATGCTTAACATTTGCAAACAATGAGTTTGAAGTTTTCAAGGAGGAAATATGTAAGCCAAGATTTCCATGGAGAGCATGGAGTCCAGAGTGTGTGTTACCCAGCACACTCTCTGCTGCTGGGGGAATTCAGGACTGAAATTCTGGAGCTCCCTGCAGTAGAAACTCAGCCACTGGCACCCATAACTGTCAGGCACTGCCCAAGAGAGGTGGCTGAGCTTTAATCCTTCAGCTTTGTGGAGCTGCCAGCCTTGCCAAGGCTCTCTAAGGGAACACAAGGTGTCCTTTCCATGAGTTCAGACTTGGGGATCCCAGAACAGGCAGCAGCAAACAGCAAAGGACCCAGCATTTCAACTCCTTGAGAGGCTCTGCTGCTGGCCCAGGGAAGGGAAGAATTTTGTGCACAGAATCCCAAAGCCAGGCTGACAACTCCAGCCTGTACAATCAAACAATTAATTCATCTGCCATTTTCATGTCAGGGGTGGAAACTACACAAACCACCCCTGGCAGGACACACACTTTCGTATACTTCTGCTCCATCTTTCCTGCAAACAAGGGAGGTATTTAATATTTTCATACTCATTTGTAGTTCATATTTTGTCAGTGACAAAACTAGTTCTGAAACTTGAAAAGTTGAAAGTGTGACCTAAAGCAGAAGTGAAACAGGTTCCAAAACAAAATTGTTCCTGTGGGAATGGCAGCACTGCCAATGCCTGTCCATTCCCACTCAGCCACTTCACAGCAATAAGTGAGTGAATCCAGTCTCTACGTCAACATAATCCAAGAGCAAAGAGTTTGGTTGTTGCGCGTACAGAAAGGCTCTTTATCAGGCTTTTCTTTATCAGAAAATTATTACTGTGCAGCAATTCATCTTGTGCAGTAAGCAACACACACTATACAGAATTTACATTAAAAATTAAATAACACTCTACATTATTGTTGTTATTATTAAAATAAATTTTTAGGTAATTTCTCAAAACAATTCATGGAATTCATATATTCACTGCCATTCACAGGCGATGGCTTGCTCTGGACACCATCAATAATTCAACTTGAACTTATTCTCAACTGCTTCTCATGAAGCTCTGTCAAAAACCTGCTGCACAATCCAAAGAGGGTGTTTCTTCAACACACACCATTATATCCAAACACACCTTCCACTAGTCCAGGCTATTGTGACTATGTTAATAAAGTATATTTTTTCAAAGAACCAAATAAAGAGTCTGTAAACAGAGGCTCATAAATAGAAACAGCAGCACAGGTGATCATTGACTTCTGACATCACAGAAATTATCACTCTTTTCCACAAAAATAAAGTGATGTTTACAATGACAAAAGACCACAAATTAAAGCTCATTCTCCCCATTCAAGTAAAAGCATTAAGAAGATGTACAGAGGGCTCAAATATACTTGAATATCTTTCTAGCCCTGGCTATTCCTGACCCAGCTAGCACCAGTGTCTGAAACTCCCCAAAGCACTATGGCTTATGCTCAGCTTCACCTCAGCCCCCTCTCCAGAGCTCTAAGCACAACTACTGTGAGAGCAGCAAATTTGATTTAACAGCACCAACTGACCTGTAATGCCATTAATAGCAACAGTGAGTCTAATAAAACACTTAATGCCTCCAAACTCTCCCATTTTGAGCTCATAAAGGCAGGATAAAAGCAGATAATTAAACAGCTCTCCTATAAAATCCAGCCCCATCTGGCTGTAGCTCATTTTCCCAACTGCAGGATCATCAAGCACAAGACTCGACTTTTTTTAAGGATAAAAGGAATGGAAAACTGGTTTTGTTGCCCAAGAGCCTTGCAAAAAGGTACTGCCATCCATATGGATACCTGTGCTGGATTCCAGCTCAACCTGAGCTACAGATGTGCAATATCCCGAGCTGCAGGAGGGGCAGCTTACAGGGGAGCAGATATTACCTTTTTGGGGCTTATCAAAAACCATCCATAAAGGAGGAATTTTTGCTTCTTATGTTTCCCAAATACCTGCCTGCATTATTTGATCACAAACAAATCCAACAATACCTACTCACAGTATGCTTTTAACAGCTCATTTTAGCCTGATTTACATTTTAAAGAGTCCACCTACACATGACCATCTCTGCTAACTCTGAAAGATGATCCAACTGTTTCCATCAAGTCTGTGTCTGTTCAAACTCTTCGTTTCAATTTTAACACGGAACAACACTTAAAAATTCCTAGTAAAATTATATCACTGTGTTTGTTCCATGCGAGCCACTCCAATTTTTTCAAGAGGCAAGAGGGAAAGAGCTCGAGAACCTCAAACTGAGAGTAGGTTTAAATGGGATTTTGGGGAGGAATTATTCTCTGTGAGGCTGAGAAGGCCCTGGCACAGGTTGCCCAGAGAATCTGGGGCTGCCCCTGGATCCCTGGAAGTGTCCAAGGCCAGGCTGGAGAGGGCCTGGAGCAACCTGGGATAGTGGAAGGCATCCTTTGCAAGAAAATACTGAAAGTGATTAGGGATTAGAAGCACGAAGCATTCCAGTTATGGAAGTTAAGAGAGGGTCAAATCCAACAGTCACGTTACATTTCTGCACTTGTTTCCCAAATGTGAGTGATGCAAAGAAGAAATAATGCAGTAATCGAGTACATGGCCTCTCCTGCAAACTTTGAGTGAAAGTAATACTGTGCTCATCTTCATCTTCATTTTTTTTTTTTAAGCGAAATAACAGCAACACAATTACAAGTTTCAAGAAATGATGGCAGGGATCTCAGTACCTACAGACACTGCTATCAGGGCCAGGAAAGCAATTAGCCATGCTTAAAATTCTTAAGAAATGCTTATCAGACAACATGAATTGCAATAAATATAAGGGCACAGCTCCCAGGGGACAGTATTGCTAAGGCTGCACTAGAAAGGTTATTCTGTGTAACTCCAAGGGCAGTTTACCTAATGAATCCACCTCTTAGCCAGCAGGCATCTTGTCAGTCTTCCTGGGTTGCCATCTCAGTAAAACTGGATTTGCTCTACAGGAAAAGCCTCATTTTTGTTCTTAAAACGCAGCTCTGGGGCAGCAAGAAATTAAGAAGGCTAAGTCCACTGTGGAAGGGCCTGGTAAGGGAGAGCAGGATGGACCCACCTTTCTGTAAGTTGCAGGAATTCTAGAGGCTGCTTTGGAGTAGCTGAAGGCTAGAATGGAAATGCTCTGATCAACATGAAGTTAGAGAGCACAGCAGGAGGGGCAGGTGTAAAATTAGTCCATTAAAAACAAATAATGAGCTTTATCTCAGTCTCGTTTAGGACAGAAGATACAGAGAGTATTTCCAGAGCTCCCTAAGGAAGTTGGAGCAGGGAAACGGTGCCTTCCCCGAGTGACTTCCCCAGTGATGGATTCACCTTAGCACCTCTACATTTCTGAAACCAGTCTGTGTTCAGGAACATTGATGGCTCTCCAAGCCAGTGCCCACTTTACCAAGAGTGTCCCTGCCTGGAAAGCCTGGGCAAAGCCTGGCACCCTCAGAATCACAAGGTTTGTGACATGGAGGCCAAACACACTCAAACACAGGAGAAAATTAAGCTCAGCATTAGTGTCACCACCGCTGCTATCTATTAAAAACTTCATTTAAAAAGTGTGATTTCAGCTGGAATTGTCCCTCCAGGAGCAGCACTCAGGGGCCCAGCACTGGCCCAGCCACACCGGGCTCGGGACACAATGTGCACAGGGAACATGCTGCTGGACCAACCTCCCCCAAATATCACTGAGCATCTGCAGAGTGTTCAAGGGTTTGCAAATTCCTGAGAAATGGACTAGAAGACAACATACTATTATTTATTTTCACAATCTGAACAGATTTTAGCTGAGGAAATCAAAAATGAAATGATTATATCTGCAGTTATTTTGATCTCAGATATTAGGAATGAAGAAAGCTTAAAAGTATTCCAGTTTCCAATGAAAAAAAAAAGGCAAAACAAAACCAACCTCAAAACAAGCTACAAGTCTGTTTTATCAACACCTTTTCTGTTTCCACACAGGCTAATTTTTGAGAAAGGTCAAAAAATGTTTGATTTCAGAAAGGAATGCCTCATTGTAAATGAGAATGAACTACCCCATCTCTTCAGAAAAGGCCAATTCTGTCAATAATTTCTAGATAAATAATCCTGCCTCTTTCATGAGTTTTGCTAAACTATACATTTATGAAGCAGTATATTATGTGTCATTCTGAGCCACAGGCCTGGGTGGAAATATAGAAAGCACCATTAAACTGCAAGAAAAACCCAGTGTTTCAAGTGATCAACACAAACTCAGCTTCACAGACTTGCAGTGATACAAAATCGTTCCACACAACTCTGATGGCTCAAGAAAACTGGTGTAGCTAAACCCACATATGGCCCAGGATAAACAAGAAAAAGAGAAGAAAAAAGCAGTAAAAGCCAAGTCCCAGCACTACAATGCAAGGATTCAAACCCTCACAACAGCTCATTATGTATCCAAACAAAGCTGGCATGACCAGGGCAGGGAACTTGTTCCATATGTTTGTGTGTATCCTTCTCTCTTCCTAAAGAGATCCCAGTAAATGGAACAATTCCTGTCTGCAAGGTGAGCCCTTGGATAGGTGTGGTGACCAAATCTTGTGCTCATCTTTAGTGCCCTTGGACAAAACCCCCAAATTTCAGGAATTTAATTTACAATTCTGAGCTGAAGATGACATTGCTTGGTCTGAGCTAACAAAGGGAGCCCCTGGAGACACTTCAGCCGTGATTTTTTCTGCATCTTTCTTCTGTATTAGCTGGAATGCAATAATACTGAGAATAACCAGTGAAAAGCAGGTAATAAATACCTATTGAATAAATACAGTCTCATAAAAACAGCCATATAACATTTCCCTGATCATTTTAGCAACACCAGTCACATCCAGGGCAGCCTTGAAAGCGGATTCCTAAGAAGTGTGTTGATGGTCAAGGAGCAGTTCATTGTGTCAATGGTTTTATCTCTTGGATGAGATTCAGACCTCACAGTTCACAGCACCAGTGACCCTCAGATCTCTGTTTTCCCAGAGAAAAGGCACCTAAAATGCAGATCTGCTCTCCTGCCTCTCAGGGGCTGCTCTGCAGCCACGCAGGGCAGGACAGGGTAGTAACAAAGCTCTGAGCTGCACTTTTATGTAACAAATGAATTTTATAAAAGGACGTGGCTTCAGAGCATTTTTTTCCCACTTTCCTCCTTCTTTCTTACATGTCTTAAATGCATCTGTTTCTGCCACTGCTGAGGACACCTACAAATCAGTTAGTGCTTCCCACTCGCCACTGCTATCAGGTGTCTCTTATAGTGAGGGAATCCCTTCAAAACACTTGCATTAATTCTTCAAATAAGAATTGCTAGATTTAATGAGAGAATTATGTAATTACAAGGGTAAAAGCTATTATTCAGTGGAAGCTCTTTTTTAGCAGAGTTCCTTACACCATCCACAAGGCCTTATTGCAAATGTTATTAAAACATAAGTAACAACATATTTTTCCCCATTTTAAGCAGCAAGTTCTCCTATAGTTTTCCCTTGCACCGCACATCCGGATTAATATCTATGAGATGCAACAAGGGGATCTCTAACACCCAACAGATTCAGGGGCTTAATCACTTGCCAGAAGCCACCAAGTAGCAGATAAATATTGAAAACTGAGAGCAAGTATGACAAATACGGTACTTACACAACCAAGGTTACCAAAAATGCAAATAAAGATGCTGCCATTTTGGATTTGGCTCACTCCAGGGAGTACCAATTCCTCCCTGGAAAACACGACAGAGGATGTGGATCCACACTGCTTAAGTGAAGCAGGGAATGGCAGCAGTTAGGTGAGTTAGGATTAAACAAAGACCAATTACGCACAAAAAGAAATCCCAGTGCCCCCATCCCAGAATTCCTGAGCACCTCTGACTCTCCATCTCTCCTGTAACACACCCAGTTCAGCCCAGACATTAAAATGCAGTATTTACAAACCAAAACAGCTCTTGTCATAGGATCTACAAACATCACAAGCTGAATAATTTAAAATGTTGTTTTCCCTTCACACAAATAAAGCCCCCGATGTGACTCAACACCACAATATATCACTCATGCTCATCTTCCACTCTGCCTTTTTCTAGGAACAGTATTTCTTTGTTAGAACAAATAAACATATTCTCAAAGTACAGTCAAATGTTTTTACAGCTGACAAGGTTCTTCCCTCATTTAAAATGAGAGACGGAGAGGAAAAACGCAGTGTTTCAAAAAACTTCACTTAATTTTTTTAAAAATTAAGCAAGTGGTTAAAAAAAAGAAAAAAGCATCAGCTGTTCTGTGAATTGGGGCACCAATAACCATCAGATCCCAACACAGGATAAGTAAACCTACACAAATCTCCAAAAGCTATTTGTGTCTAAGCATTATATGCTCAAGTTTCTGAAATAATATAAATTTAGCTTTGGGATGTATCTCCTCTGACTGATGGGAAAACCTGCTAATTCTAGTTAAAGCAAACAAAAAACAGTCACCAGAGCTGATGTTCTCACTCTAGCCCAGTCTCCCCAGGGCTGGAAAATAAAGACCAATCCAAGTGGAACGTTGGAGCTGGGAAGGGATGGACTGTGCTGGACCCTGCCCTCAGAAGGAAAGCAAAGAGGGAACAATGGCCCGACAAAATACACATTTAACAAGCAGAAATTCAAAGCAATAAAATGACTTGGTAGATTCTTTCTAAAGAAGCTTACAGTGCTTGGTAGAATTTATTGAAGGAAGAGAATGCTAAGAGGATGGGGAGCAGTGCCAGTGCATTCCCTGAGACCACAGCAGCAGCACAGAGCAAGAGCTGGTATTTACTGTTACCCCAGATGCAAAAAGCACATCTGGGTGATGCACAAGGACACAGTGGCTACAGAAAAGGATGCAGAATTCCTCACAGGTCAGGATCCTCACTGTAAGAGCTGGACGTACTGGAAAACCAATTTATATGACAGTATTTTATGGTGGGAGGTAAATATTTCTGCTGCCCCAGGAACTTCTTTTCATTCGAGAAAAGAAAGCCCAAGAGTGTTGAAACATACACAGACCCTGGGGGAGGCATGGGGATATCTATTGTAGCAGCTTCTCCCTGTAAATAACCCCCTGCCAGGCTCAACTTGAGAGAAATTCTCAAACAATATCCAACCATCAGCTTCTTTTTTTTTGGGGGGGGGAGGAAACATCCATCAGCCCACTCCAGTACTGGAAATATTTCAATGCATTGAAGACACAGTGCCTGCAGGGGAGAGACTCTTTGGCCCTGGGCTCTCTTCAGCACTTTCTGCTGCAAGGACATTCCCCCTGGAGCCTGCCCACGGCAGCCAGACATGGGGGCTGTGGGGCAGAGACACAGGCTGGGGGTGCTGCCCTCTGGCCAGCCCTGCTGACAGTGGGCATGGGCAAGGGAAAGGCCCAAGACCCAGCCATGTGCTGGCTCTGGAGGTGCTGGGAGCAGCCAGGGAGGCAACACCAAACTGACAGATCCGAAGGTCTCTTCCAGCCTGGATGAATCTGGGACTCAGGAATTGCCCCAGGCCAGGTGCAGCAGGTGTAGCACCTGGCAGTTGGCCTTGTGGGACCCCATGGTCCCACTTCTCAAGCTTACTCAGGTCCCTATGCATGACCAAATCCTGCCATGGTGCCCCTGCCCCCCTCAGCTTCCCCATCCCCTGCAGAGGGGGAGTTTGATCCACTGCCTGTATCACTGGGGAAGCCACCAAAGAGCCCCAGGGTCATGGCTGAGCCCTAAGGGACACCTCTCATCCCTAGCCTGCAGCTGCACATGGAGTCACTGCCCACAAGTCCCTGGCTGTGTCCATTTGGCCAGTGGCTTGTGCCCAGAGTAGCCCACTCTCTAAAGCTAGGGCTCTGCAGGCTGCCAGTCAGGCTGTCAGGTGGAACCCTGGCACAGTGGGTGCACTGTGGGACCGGGGGAGGGGCCTGGGCACACCATGGGCTACAAGTGCCCAAGTCCAGGGGCTCCTCCATGCAACTTCCAGGGGGCTTGGCTGCTGAAGGGGTGGCAGGTGTGGCCTTTCGTGAGACAGGGCCCTTGATGATGCAGAACATGGTGGTGCCCAGAGACCCTTGTGACATCAGAGAGCACCACCGCTGAGAGTATATAAAGGGTGCAGAGCCCTGGGTGCACAGTCCCGTGAGAGCCACTCTTGCAGACGGAAGCAGCTCCCGAGATCTGTCCATGCTACAGGACTTCAGAGCTGGAGAACAAGGCAAACCCCAACTCCTCCAGGTCACCCAGCCCCCTGCCCAGCTGGGGGCAAGACCAGGCCCTCAGCAGGTGGTTGGTGGGGGCAGTGGGTGCCTCAGTCTGCCCACAGCCAGGCACGGAGGAGGAGGAGGGGGCCCTTGTCATCATGGAAGAAGAGAAGAAACCTAACAAGGATGACAAGCCTTGGCAGAGGGAAGGAGTTCTGGCCCAAGATCTTTACTTGTGGGAAGAAGCAACAGGCAGTGAATTCTACCAAGTGGGACAAGTAATAACAGTGAAGGAAGTGTCCCCATGTGGAGCAGGGGGTCATCAGGAGTTCTATCAGTGGATAGTGGCTGTGAGGGTGCAGTGGGGAGACGGGGCACCAGCAGCAGCTCTACCAGTGGCTAACCATCGAGGAGCTTCCCCAAGAGGAAGAGGAGGTGAGTGACCTAAAGCTGTCCCAGCAAGGGGAAGGAAGTGTCAACAGCCAGGAGCAGCAGGCACATTCTCCTGCCCCCAGTGAGGAGGTGCCATCAGGAGGGGCACAGAGCCCAGTCCCTGCCCCACACAGCCCCAGCCGTCACCCCAGCCCCTCACCCAGCCTGCTGGGAGCCCAGACCCCCAGTGAGGGGTCACTCCTGGCAGAGAAAGGGAACGAGGAAGAGACCCCAGTTGGCGATGCTGAAGACTGGGATTACAACACCCAGACAGAGCTTTCCCAAGAGTGCCAAGGTGAGGCAGAGCCAGAGCTGCCCCGAGGAGAGGTCAGCAGCTCCCAAGACCTCCTCGACTGGGAAGACTACAACGAGCCAGAGCTATGCAACGGAGAACTCTCAAACTGGGACTCAAGCAGCGAAGACCTTTCCATAGAGGTGCACAACAGCAGCAGCGATGATGTGAGCATCTTCACCTTTGGGATCACTCCCTCGCCGCGGGAGGAACATGACTGGGACAAACTCAGCATCCTCGAGCTTTACGAAGGAGAAGGCAGGGCCTAAAGCCTGGCAGTTCTTGCGGCAGATGGGCTGCCAGTGCCTGTTGCTTGGGAGGCCTGGGTTGAGGACCAGGCACCAGAGTCACTCAGTGCCTCGCATCCCTCCCTGCACAGCTAAGACTCTATGGCCCAGCAGGGGCCCAAGGCAGGGCCACAGCACGCGGGGCCTGCCCTGCACAACCCCCACGGATCCCAGGCCCCCAGGCAGCAGTCGGCTCCCCGCAGGAAATGGCCCAGCCACCTCTGGAGGGCGCTGCGAGCGCTGTTTCTCTGGCCCTGCCTGGCACCACAGCCGCAGGAATTGCGCCCACGCCAGCACCAGGCCGGGCCTGCAGGGAGCCACACCGGCGTCCTCGGCCTGGACATGGCCCCGCAGCCTCAGCTGCGCAGGGGCATCTCCCCAGTACCCAAAGTCACCGCTGTGACCAGCCCTAACCAGCACCCATGGGGCAGTCTGCAGTGAATCCCACAGAGTCATCAAGGTGGGAAGAGACCCTAACGGTCACCCGGTGCCACTGGCACCCTGGCAGCACCACCAGCACCGTAATACCACGTCCCCAAAGGCCATCTCCACACAACTCTTTAACACCTCAGAGACAGTGACTCCACCACCTCCCTGGGGAACCTCTTCCAGTGCCTCACGCCTCTGTCAGAGAAAAATTGCTTCTGATATTGAATCTGAAGCTCCCCTGGTGACATCAAAGGCCATTTCCTCTCATTCCATGCCAGTTCTTTGGGATTATATCTGTGAAGAATGGGCACAGATGGGAGCTGTTGCTCCATGGATGTGACTGCAGGACTTGGACTCATACCATTCATCCAAAACAAATGAAAGTTGAGTTTAAGAAATAGTAGTAAAAAAAAAAATTAAAAAATAACAAAAGCAAAAAAAGTATTTAAAAAACCCACAAAAAATAAGAATAGAAATAGGTATAAGAATAAGAAGATGATAATGAAGAAGCAATAGTAGTAGTAAATAAGACAATATAAATTTAATAACAATAATAGGAATGAGAATAGGAATAAGAAGATGAAGATGAAATAAGAAGACAAAGAGGAAGACAAACAGTCATTAATATAAGAATTTTAAAAAATTATAGTAAGCATAGCAAACGAATAAGATTCATTACAACTAGAATAAGAAGATGATAGAGAAGAAATAGTAGTAGCAAATAAGAATAAAAATTAAAATAGGAATAAGAAGAATAAGAGTAAGACAAAAGGAGAAAGAGTAGTAGTAGCAATGAAGAAGAAGAAGGGAAAGAAAAAGAAGGGAAAGAAGAAGTGATCCAACTGATCATCTCCTGCGCTCTCTCTCTACATCTAGGACCTCTTTACTATTTCTATATGCCTAGCTCCCATTTCTTTTTCAATAACATCCATGTTCAATAAAATCCATTTGTTGTCCTCTGGTTTCATCTGCACCTTTACTGGGGCAGAGGTGCCTCTCTCTCATGGCATCCTAACCCTGGATGGAAACATGGGCAGGGTCCCTTCCAGCCACAAACATTCCAGGATTCTGTCAGGGACTCCCTTCCCTCCTTCCCTCTGCTTCCAGCTGCAGAATATGCAGCAAAGCAACCTTTGCTGTCTGCTCTGGGAGCCCACCCAGCTGCCCCTGCACAGCTCCCTTGGGAGGCATGGCCAGAGCAGCACCCTGGCAGCCTCAGTAATTGCCCTCTAGGATCCCTGGCACACACTGCAATGGGCTGGAATTCCAGCTCCCAGCAAGGAAAAGATGTTCCTGCCCTTCAAGCCAATGCTCTGAAGGAGCTGAGACTCAAGTAAAGCAAGATCTTACAATGACATTTCACTGCCAGCCTCCAAAACTTCATCCAGGGCTGTTTTAGCACCTGGATTGGGAAAAAAAAAAAAAATAGAGGAGGGTCTTTGGCTGGAGCTGCCACAGGTAAAGAGAGATGCTGGGAGAGAAAAGGAGCAGACAAAGGAAGGCAGGAGAGAAAGCAGGACACAAATGGCAACCAGCTGAGAAAGTGGCTCTCTGAAAACCAACCCAGAACGTATGGAAAAGGAACGGGATAGAAATGAATTCTGAAACTTTATTTACTATGCTTCTCTGGGCAACCTGTGCTGGGACCTCACCACCCTCACAGGGAAGAAGTATTTTCTGTATTGAACCCGAATTTCCTCTCTTTCAGTCTGAGCCCAATGAAAGACAATGAACTCATTTGTGATAATTCTCATAATTATAACTATGAGATAATGCTCAGCTCTTTGCTCCAGTGCATCCAGCAAGCAAAAGGCAGGACAGTTCTACCAGCATGGGAACCCAACTCACAGCTGAGGGACTCAGAAAATCTAAACACCAGCAGAAGACCAACAGGGCACATTTATCATTTTTGCTACAATAGACAGCACTGAAAATTATAGGTAATGACAGTCTCCTAATTACCCCATCCCTTCTCCATTATAAACTTCCTCTGAAATAACCAAAATAGCTCTTAAAATTCCTTCATCTTTGTCAATCGCAGATCTTTTGAGAGCAGATTCAGGAAGAGAGCACAACATTAGCATGTTGTTATTCAGATATGGATATCCTGAGGAATTTTACCAGCAGCAAGTTATTTTCCTATCATGGTCCATCTGTAATTTTATTACTTATTAAAAGACCAATATAAATACAGTACAGTGCCTTGCAATTACTCCCCCATATATTTATAAACCTCAAAGTCTTCCAGGTATTAACAACAGGAAAAACCCTGTGTCACCCTTTCAGGTGATTAACATATTTAGGGTTTGGACACATCCTCTGCAGGACTAAGTAGGAAAACAGCTGAAGCTCCAGCAGATCCTTGATAAACTTCTCAGGAATAAAACTCTGATATTTCAGTGTCTTGATTTTTTATGAATCTAGATATTATCTATTAATTTCTTTTCTCTTATTGACTTTTTAAAAGCTGATGTTGCACAAAAAAGTGAGCTGTGGGAACCTGAAGCAAGCTGGGCAATTAGGGCTGAACTGCTCCATCTGCTTCACAGAGAATTTTTATTTGACCCCAGGAATGCTGGTTACTCAAGCAGACTAAACAACTTTGATTCATTTCAGCGTGTGAGGACTGGGGTGTGCAGCTCCAGGCCAGGCTGGCAGGGTTGAACAGGAATTCCCAAACAGCATTGGAGTCATGGTTCCCTCAGCATCCCCTGCTCCACCCAGCCCCAGTCTGCCAGGAATCAGGCTCAGCAGTAAAAGCATGAATCCTGAATATCTCAGGATTGCTGTACAAGACAGAATGATCTAGCTCCACGATTCCAAAGTCCCATCTCAGGCTCTCGTCTGGGCTAAAAGCTGTATTTTGGGTTAGGAACAGGCTGCCTAACCCAGCCCCAGCTCTCTCTGATAGTTATCAGCACCTGGCTGCTCTCGGGGACTATAGGAGTGCAGAGCCACAGATAAACCCTGCACCAATCTGTTTGCCTAGAGACAAAACTGATCTTCTTCTGCACACCAAAGTTCCTTNGATAAACTTCTCAGGAATAAAACTCTGATATTTCAGTGTCTTGATTTTTTATGAATCTAGATATTATCTATTAATTTCTTTTCTCTTATTGACTTTTTAAAAGCTGATGTTGCACAAAAAAGTGAGCTGTGGGAACCTGAAGCAAGCTGGGCAATTAGGGCTGAACTGCTCCATCTGCTTCACAGAGAATTTTTATTTGACCCCAGGAATGCTGGTTACTCAAGCAGACTAAACAACTTTGATTCATTTCAGCGTGTGAGGACTGGGGTGTGCAGCTCCAGGCCAGGCTGGCAGGGTTGAACAGGAATTCCCAAACAGCATTGGAGTCATGGTTCCCTCAGCATCCCCTGCTCCACCCAGCCCCAGTCTGCCAGGAATCAGGCTCAGCAGTAAAAGCATGAATCCTGAATATCTCAGGATTGCTGTACAAGACAGAATGATCTAGCTCCACGATTCCAAAGTCCCATCTCAGGCTCTCGTCTGGGCTAAAAGCTGTATTTTGGGTTAGGAACAGGCTGCCTAACCCAGCCCCAGCTCTCTCTGATAGTTATCAGCACCTGGCTGCTCTCGGGGACTATAGGAGTGCAGAGCCACAGATAAACCCTGCACCAATCTGTTTGCCTAGAGACAAAACTGATCTTCTTCTGCACACCAAAGTTCCTTTCATGCCACTTGGTTTAGATAAGCTGCTCAAGTTTTGCCTGGTTGAACAGCTGCTCCCTGAAGATGAAGGGACAAGGCCAGGAATAGTTAATAACTTTCTTAACTGGAAATATTGTTGAATCATTTGTTTCCTGCCCCACAGATTGCGTAAAGCCTTCTCAGTGTTTGAGTCTAACCAATCTTTTAACTGGAAATAGCAGTCCTCAGCAGGATTTTCCTGTCCTGGCACCAGTTTCTCTCAGAAGTGTCCACCTGGTTTCTAGCCAGACGTATAAATGGCATTTATTAAAGCCAAATTTTGAGATAGGGGAAGGTGTGGATGGAAAATTCAAGACAACAGCTGAAGTCTGAGTAGGTTTATACCTACAAAGCACCAGGGTCATCTCTGTTCCCTAACTCACGTGATTTCTTATCCTACCTTTGACTTTAATGCTCATTCTCAATCCTAAAAAAACTGTTCTCTGTTGGCTTTTATAGCTGCAACTGTTCTGNAATATCTCAGGATTGCTGTACAAGACAGAATGATCTAGCTCCACGATTCCAAAGTCCCATCTCAGGCTCTCGTCTGGGCTAAAAGCTGTATTTTGGGTTAGGAACAGGCTGCCTAACCCAGCCCCAGCTCTCTCTGATAGTTATCAGCACCTGGCTGCTCTCGGGGACTATAGGAGTGCAGAGCCACAGATAAACCCTGCACCAATCTGTTTGCCTAGAGACAAAACTGATCTTCTTCTGCACACCAAAGTTCCTTTCATGCCACTTGGTTTAGATAAGCTGCTCAAGTTTTGCCTGGTTGAACAGCTGCTCCCTGAAGATGAAGGGACAAGGCCAGGAATAGTTAATAACTTTCTTAACTGGAAATATTGTTGAATCATTTGTTTCCTGCCCCACAGATTGCGTAAAGCCTTCTCAGTGTTTGAGTCTAACCAATCTTTTAACTGGAAATAGCAGTCCTCAGCAGGATTTTCCTGTCCTGGCACCAGTTTCTCTCAGAAGTGTCCACCTGGTTTCTAGCCAGACGTATAAATGGCATTTATTAAAGCCAAATTTTGAGATAGGGGAAGGTGTGGATGGAAAATTCAAGACAACAGCTGAAGTCTGAGTAGGTTTATACCTACAAAGCACCAGGGTCATCTCTGTTCCCTAACTCACGTGATTTCTTATCCTACCTTTGACTTTAATGCTCATTCTCAATCCTAAAAAAACTGTTCTCTGTTGGCTTTTATAGCTGCAACTGTTCTGGCGTCTCTGCAGCTTTCCAAAGCCTTCAGTCTCAGACAGGACACCTGATTTCTGAAATTCCACCCCATGTACTCATACACACTCCTGGCCCCAGCACCTCAGCCCTTCTCCACAGAGCTGATTCCCACAGGTCGTCCCAGCCTCCGCTGGTGCTGGAGTTGTTCCTCCCCAGGTGCAGGACCCTGCTTTTGCCTTTGTGGGATTTCCAAAGGCTCCCCTCTGCCCATCTCTCCCAGCTGCCCAGGCCCCTCTGAGGGGCTGCAAAGCCCTCAGGGGATCACCAATCCTCCAAACCTTTTATCACCAGTGAACTCCTTGAGGAGCCATCAACCTCACAGGCTCTGAGCATCCCGCTCCAGCTCCCTGCTCACATCATCTCTCCTGTGTTTATCACCATTGCAGTTGCTCTGTTTTTTCTTACAAAGCAAGAAAATAAGAAAAAAATCCAGGTGGATTAATGCCAAATTGTGCTGGCATTTTACAGAGAGCATGAAAGACAACAAAACTGAAGATTTTCTAAAGCAAAAGCACTATTACAGTCACAATAACACTTATCAAGGAAAAATCTGTTCCTTAGAATAAGGAATAAATTTTAATATAAACTCCCATCAGCTCAAGGTGGTACCAATTAAGCAAAACAATTCACTTCCAGATTCTTCACAGTCACTGTTTTTTAAATGGTAATCATTTTCTTACTTGCTATTCTAGTGTTGGCATAAAGGAGGTTTAAGCTGATTTTCATCCAATCTTAAAAAACAAATCGTAACTGTAGTTTAAAATAGTTGGGATTGTTTACTCCTCTCGGAGTGCCAATTCAAATACTGAAAAAAATCATCAAAAAACAGCATTACTGCCGAAACAAACACCTGTGAAATGCCAAAGTCATGATGCACAGTAGAGAGCAATACTAAAATCTCTGATTTTTAATATAGTATGAGTAGCCCACAATTAGCAAACTCCAAGTATGTTCTGGATTCACATGCCCACATACACCCCAAGTATGCACCTTAATAAAATTAAATACTCATTAACTGTGAACAGTCCTGAGTATTTTTATGAAGATGTTGAGTTGCTAATTGAATTTGAAGCACAACAGATGCTTAGTACTCCAACCAAATGTTGCTTTTCCTATATATTAAATATATATATTTGTGTGGATACATACAAACACTCCTCATCTACTAAAGTAATTAAAAAATATCAGCCAAAGGGTTTCTGCTTCCCCATGGCTTAAGAACTCAAGCCATGAGCTGAAAACGTCAGCAATTCCAGAGAGGAAACACTACAGTGTTTACAGTGATGCCACAGTAAACACCAATTCTGATTAAAACACCTGAATTTATAATGAATGTTTTTTTAGAAGTTGAAAAATATTTTTGGGCACAGCTTCTGCACAAAAATCCTCTTCCAGGAGGGTCTGCCAACTACTACAGAGCTACTCAGGGTTTAAAGTGTTACTCTAGGTTGTGCCTGGGCCAGCAGGGCAGAGGTCAGAGCTCTGCAGTAAATTCCTGCCATCAGGCAGCTGGGAGATAAGGGTTGGGAAAAGAAAAAAGAAAACAAACCCCAAACCCACTGGCCACATCTCCTTAGAGTCAGAGACCTTGTAAAACGTTGTTTCCCCTGATGCCAAACTCCTGATGGGAGGTTGAGAACAAAGCACAGGGGGTGTGGAAAGAAGAATTTGACAAACCTAAACCACAAAACTTGTCTTGGACTTCGTTTATCAAGTGTTTTGCAATTTTGCTCTCAGAAAGTCATGCAAGTTTCACGAAACTTCCATGGAATTTAAATCAAAGATTTAAGGTGTAATTTTTAGCCCTCTGCCTGAACACTGGTACCTGCACTTGCGTGTACACAGTAAAACAGATAATTTCTGTCAAACTCTGCTCCACAACACCAGGAACGGAAACAAAGCATGTCCACGTGCATCTGGCAATGACAAAATGCACAGACCCACCTGGGGATGCTGCTGTCTGCCCTTATGCTCTGCAAAAACTCTTATACGCATTTCAGGCTTCAATATTAAATACTAAGCAAAAGAAAATGTTGCAGATACTGCAAAGGCCATCTCTTGCAATTTCTCCTTGGCAGACGTTTGTGCAGGTCCTTCATCCTGGTGGAGGGGAGGTTGTTGCTGAGTAATCTTCCTCCTGAACCCCTCAAGTGACAGGAATTTCAGCTGGGATCACAGCTATTCACAGCTACCAAATCGGCTGTCACAGACCTGACAAGGTATTAGGGCATGACACAGCAAGTCACAGAAAAGATACCATCTCACAACAGAAGAAGCCACATATGGACAAGGTAACAGGTTTGCTTTACACAATTTCCAAAGAAAATTCAGATTTAAGCACTGTAAAACAGGCTTTAAAATAACAAGGCTGTAACACATGCTCATTCAATGAAATAACAGCAAACCGTTCCCCTTTCACATCTTCAAATGTCTGTATGATTGTAACACAGGTTCATCCTCACCATCATCCACAAGATGACCACAGACATACTGCAGCTTTCTGAAAATGTCATCTAATCACTTCCTCTGCAATCCAAATTAATTTCCCATAGCACAGCACCAGCTGGGCACAAGGAAACTGTGGCTGCTGCTTTGTTTCTTCAAGTTCAAGTGAATCCAACTATGCCCACGTTTACAGCTGTTATTTGTCACTGAATTCCAGAATCATGGACTGGGTTGGATTGAGGGGATGGACCTTAAAGTCCACCCAGTGCCACACCCCACCACGGGCAGGGAGACTTCCACTGGCCCAGGTTGCTTCAAGCCCCATCCAGTCTGGCCTTGGACACTGCCAGGGATCCAAGGGCAGCCACAGCTTCTCTGGACAAAGCATAAGGGAAGTGGTTGTGCTCCTCCACAGATGTGAGTCAACCACAGTGGCAATAAAACCCTGGGCATAAGGATGTACTTAAAAACATCAGAGATGGTCCTTGTGCTTTTGTAGGTAAAATAAATCAAATGTTATATGAAAACAGTCAGGACTTCAGTGCATTCAACAGTCAGGACTTCAATGCATTCAAGAAAGGCCTTTCATGAATGTCAGGCAAGAGGACAGAAATCAGAAAATATCTTCAGCCAACTAAAACTGGCTCCATTCACTGAAACTATAGTAACCATCTGCTTTTTGTTGCCTCAGTGCTCTTACAATACTGTCCAGAATGACCACGTTCAGAGAAAGTGAACACAGGTTTGGGGGGGGGAAGAATTATTTACAGCAGTTCTATAGCCCTCCTTTTACTTCGATGTTCTATTTAAATATTCTGGCTGTTTCAAGGGCTTGGTAAAACTGGCTTTTGTAGACTGAACACAAAAAACAAACAGGAGAAAAATGTTTTCCCCCCTCAGCCAGAGTACTGTGAGAGCACAGTGGTTAAGCAAAGGCAGAGTAAGCTAATTACCAAGTACACAGCTGCTCCTACCTGGCAGAAAGCAAAGGGAAAAAAATCCTATGAGTCATCAAATGCAGTTCCTAAATCTGGAAAAGCCTTACAAAAATAAACTTCGACGAAGAAGGGACCAGCTTCAGAGGAAAAAAAAAAAAAAAAAAAAAAAAGCGATGCAGATAAAATGATCATTATTTCAGAACAAAAAACTATAAAACTATTTCCAGTTTGAAAGGAAAAAGTTTTTTTGGCAAGGCAACTACTAAACATGTAATCTAGTTAAAAACATCTTCTCTTCTTGTGGTTTGCTGGGGCAGAATGAGTGATCTTCTACCAGATTCTTTTTTTATATCAAACACTGAAAGGGGGTGGGAAGGAGTAATTTCTAACCCAATTTAGAACATATTTATTCCTCTCCGTGATCAGCAGCACTTCTTACATCCACCTTCAACAACACACACAGAGCTCCAGATAGTCACTAAGAATTCAGGGTAAGTTTTATGCTCCACTTTAAACAGGAAGGATAATACTGACTTCCCAGTTTTGCAGGCACACTGGGATACAGATACACAACTGTTCATGCTTTGGCAGAACTTCTGTTTTGCAAAGTCCTTACTTGCATAATTTCTCATCTATTTGAGAAAACAGCAAATGAGTTTCAAAATTATTAGTAGCAAAACCAAGAAAATTTGTAGTAAAAGCATTGTTTGAAATTTTTATTTTTCAGCTCTGTCACTAACTTTAGAGCTTCAGTCCTTTCTTGCACTCACACATGGTTACTGCTGAAATTATATTACATTAGCCATTAAATTTGAAGATATTTAAATTTAAAAATTAAATTTTAAAAAAGAGGAGCTGAAAACTTCAAGCCAAGTGTGAGCCATTGGGTTTGTGAGCCTTCTGTGTATTGGGTTTTTAACTGGGTGTCAGAGGAGTGAGTGACCCACCTCACACACTAAATGAGCACTGACTGACACAAGAGCTACTACTGCCCACACATCCCCTCACCAAAATTAGGAAGCCAAAACTGCATTTCCTTCAATTTTCCAAATAGATTTTTTTGATCCAAAATTCAACCAGTTTAATTTAAACTATTTCGGAGGAGAAATTCATTAGCTTCACAACCTGATCCCAGGAGCTGCTCCATTATAAGCTGCAAAATATCCTGATCTTAAAAGTCTTTTCCAGCCTAAATGATTGTGTGACTCCATGAAATGTATTTAAAATAAAGCTACAGAGTATTCTGAAACAAAATCCCCACTTCAATTATCCTCAAAAATGTCTTAGAAATTGTAGTGGAAAGTCTCCTTTCTGCCCGAATCACCAGATCCCCTTTCTACTGACTACCCCAAGTTTCAGCTACTTTATACTCCCACCTCTCTTTTCTCCTAGTAACAGTTACCAGAAATTTGCTTCAGGTTCATTCTAGAAGGAAATAATTAGATTTATAATTAACATTCCAAAGTATTTCTTCTGTAACATTTTCCCATTGCTAATCATTTACCCAGTGGCAAGGCACAGGAATCCACACAAGGGTGAGTATGCAAGGACAAACAGGCAGGGGCTCTCAAAATGCAGCATTTAAAGTGAAAAAGGCCATGTTTTACAGGGAGAATGACAGGTTTCCAACTTCCTTTTAGACTCGCCTGTAATTTCCAAATCTTTCATTTCCAAACAAAATCGGCTGACTTCTAATAAGTTTCCTTTTGATATTTTCTTCCCTTGATGTCTGGGTGGATTATCAGCAAAAAACAAGTTCCTTTTTTCCTTTCTCAGAAAGTATTTGACTGCACAGCATCTCCCCAGAACAGACAGCAGGAGACTGATACAGAAGTAAAAACACAAATCTCAACAACTCAAAAAAAAGAAGAAAAGAATTATAATCACATACATCATTACTGAGCACTGCTGTTTGATAAAAAATAATTATTTATGCACAATTGCAGTGTAATTCTTCCTTCACCTCTCCTGCATCTCACGAGGTTTTCTTAGCAGGTTTAATCAAATTTTCCAGAATCTTGTTGGATATTTAAATAATGACATGCCCACTTAATTTGCACAAAAGGCATGGATTAAGGTTTGCTTTGATTCATTGGTTAAGCATTAAGTAATTAGATTTGCCTTGTTGTTAAGGAGAGAATTAACACGTTGTTCAGTTATGATCTAAACCCAAGGCTGCCCCGCTACACTTTTTTACCCCCCAAAAAGTTTCTTCCAGGTGGACACTCAGAGATGACCTAAATGAAACAAGGACCTGGAGGAACCGGGTGCAGGGAATGCTTCCCACTGCCAGAGGGCAGGAATAGATGGGATATTGGGAAGGAATTTTAAAGAGATCAGTTAAATTAATATGTTGTGCTCTTCTTCCAGCACAGCCACAAATCTTCACACAGTTAGCTCAGAAATTATCATCCCTGACTCTAAACCAGCTATCATAACTAAAAAAAATGGAACTTGTCTCCAAAATTACCTTTTTTCCATCCTGCTCTTACTATGTACTACCACACACATTAAAAAAAAAAGGATCGCCTCCTCAATTGTGTACACAGAAACAGTTGGAAAAAAGGAATTTATACACTGCAGGATCAAGTGAGGAATGGTGACACAGCCTAGAATTGAGAATACACCAATCACTCTGTAAAATAAAAAGAAAATTGGATGCTTAGTATGAATTAATACCCACCAGATTGTTCACAAAATACAGTGTCTAGAGTCATCGTGTTCACAGCATTTACTATTGAAAAAAAGTCACAGAAAATAAATCTAAAAGCCTCATATCTCTAGCCTATAAATCTACTCCCAGGGAAGAGCTGTAGAGAACATTTGTACAGGATTTGAGCTCAGGAAGGTTTCCACACTCACTCTGCTTTATACTTCCCAACAATGTTTATTTAAGTTGCTATTTTCCATTACTGTTGTGACTCCTGTCATTTGAAACACCACAGAAACAGCCACAAAGCGTCAGTACAAAGCCAGAAAAACAACAAGACAAATCTCAGAAAGAACAAAGCCTATTTTAAAATCTGAAGACACCTGTACAAATACTTTTTTTTAAAGAAAAATAACCCAAAACATTTTGAAGTGAAAAATAACCCCTCCAAAAACATATAAATTCAAGTGAAACAGTCAAGATAAAAACAAGGAAGTTCAAATGCACTTATACTGGATAATAAAAGAATTGGTTTGTTTGCCATCTACAGTGATTTTTCCTAAGAAAACATTTATCAGAAGATAAATATTTAATATTACTCAAAAGCAACAGTCCCTGTTTAAAGCTGTTCTGTAAGACTAACAACTCTGTTGAGCAGGCAGTGTTTATAACAAAAACGTGCTTTTTATATCAGACAGTTTGTGCTAACTCAGCAACATTTCCAGCTCAGTACACTCTGTACCAGTGGGGCTTGCCAGAAACTCAGCTCTCCACGAGCATTTTCCTATTTGTTAACTATTTCCTCCTAAAGAAAGGAACTAATCTGAGTGTTTTGAAATGCTCTTCCCAGCCATTGAACAAGGAATTCATTTGCCTAACAAATACACAAGAAAATACAAATGTAAATACAATAATGGCAAAATAATTTCCGCTATGTAAATGAGAGAATCCAAGTATTACCATGTTTCCTACAAGGCTGAATCAAAGAGGAATCCAAGAAGCATTAAAGCCTTGTTATCTTTTCCCAATTCTACTCCAGATAATAGCCAAAAAAGCCCCTTTACATTTTGATTTCGTAGTGATGGTTGTTTTTTATTTAATAAATATGCATGAAATGTTAAAATGTTTCTTAACTCAGAGAGAAGGGTGGTTGATGTTCTAGCTTAATGGACGGGCCAGGGCACAGGCAGCCCCTCACACAACCACTGCTGTTCAGAGTAGAAAATCCATGGAATCATGAAGGAAATGTGCATCCACAATCAAAACCTACACATCTCCAGTGGCTACATCTCTTCAAACCTCAAAGCTGTGCTGAAACACAGGGGCTCTCAGCATTTAGGCGTGACTTGCAGCCGTTTGGCAGCTGCCCCCCGCAGAGGAGGAACTTGGCTACAACCAGCTCGGCTCAGCCACACGCACTGAACACGTTTGCTGTGCTTGCACACCAAGGTCAGGGTGCAACACATCCCACACACACTTAAATCAGGGCGTGTTACACAAATACTTTTTGTCACAACAAATGGTGTCTCCTGAGGGGAAAAACCACCAGGACCTAATGCCACCCATGCAATTCACCCACTGCAGACAATGACAAACCCAATTATCACACTGCTATTAAGGAACAATAAGTGCTGGGCAATCACCAATTCTCATCGTTCTGCCCCTTATGGTATGCATAAAACGGATTCTTCTGGCAGCAACAAAATACTGACCTCTGAAAAACTGAATCCACCTAAACAAAAATCTGACAATGGGATTTCAAGTTACGATGGCTGTGCCTGCCACTTCGTTTGTATCTCACCCTCTTAGACACTGCACAGTCAATTCTTTGCAAAGCTCCCATTAAATAAACTATCATTACATAAATAGCCCCATTTTCACAGCACATACGGTTTTGAGAACTCCCTTTATCCACTGGGCAGCTGCGATGATGAACAGAAGCTATGGCCAGAGTTATGGTACATGGAGAAAGTTCTGTGAATTTCAAATTTCTGTATGTTGTTATTTGGTTGCAAAATGTCGTATTTCTGACATATGATCGGGATTTACATCTGCAAATGCTCAACATGTCACAGTGACAGACTGGGACCATGCTGTGTGTTTTGTTAACACTGACAAAAACCATAGCCAATAAGACTTTGGGAGTCTTTGTACTCCAAATGCACTCTGTATTCTTTTCTAATATATTTGTACAAAATATCTCTAACTTCTACCATCTTCCTCAAGCACTGTATATTCAAAGGCTTTAAAAAATTACAGTTCATGGGATTTCAGGGTTGTACTTTCTTTTGTTATTTTCCTTTTCATTTATTTATTTATTCATAATGTCATCCCAGATGTGGCATCAAATGGACACAGTGGGATATCCTTAAGCATTGCTTTGTAGAGTTCTTTGTGTCGCCATCCAACATTATTAATCATGTGAAGATTAGCAGAAAGACTTACCTGGGAGTAGTGTGAGCAATGGGAGGGGAAACTGGGTATCTACTGGTTTAAAACAGTTCCACACCAGCTCTCTCTCCTTTTCCTGATTTCCCCAGCTCCCAGAACACGGAAACAAGGTGGAGAATAACCAACCTTCCCTTCCATTCACCATTTGCATTGCCTGCTTGTTCAGCACAGCACTTAAAAGCAATTGTGGACGCGGGCTCCCTTCCTCCTCCATCCCACATCCTGGACAAC
>WBMY01003779.1:62827-94976 GCA_013397315.1 Donacobius atricapilla
GGGGGGGGAGGGGATGAAATGCTGAACACAAAACACAAAAGCTTAGGTTGAGGCAGCTCCCAGTTCCTGGTTCCAGTCGGCTCTGCAGCTCCAGATCCCAAAGCAAGAGCAGCCATTGGTGTGGTTTGCAAACTAAACAGCCAGGTGAGGGAGGGTATAACGATCTGAGAGTTCAACATTTCCACAAAACTTGTCCACTGCACGAGGAAACCAGGACACCAGCAATTCCATGTGAAAGACAGGCAAACAAAGGGGCCGGACTGATTATTGGCTCCTCAGGCACTGGGGAGCTGCAGATTTCCATCCCAGGTCACTGTTCTTAAACCAAGACCACTTAACATGTTGCAAAGTAACTACAAGAAAGCCTCTGACAAACTGTACAGATGACAAGAAAAGTAGTATTTAGGATGCGGTAATTCATTCCTCATCCTAACAGGTTAATTTAAATGGCTACCTTGCATTACAAGGTAACAAACCCAAAAATTCAGAAACTGCATTGTTAAGTATAATAGGAAAACTCCGGAAAAGAAGTGGATCAGCTGGCAATACAACTTCAAACCAGAAGAGGAATGACAAATTTTGCCTCTGACACATACGGACTAAGAGGAAAACAAATTAATAGCAGCCTGTTGTCGCATGAAATTATGAGACAGTACAATAGTGTAAAAGTCATGTTATATGCAGAGGTCTTAAAACTGAATTAATAGAGGACTATTGCATAGTTACTGCTGGTTATAATTTGGAATACATTAAAACCTCTACTTCCCCAGACCAATATTTAAAATAAAGAAGAAGCAGTGAGCAGGCACAGCCACTTCATTAAAGTGATTACATAAACTCTCGAACCAAGACCTAATTTGAATTAATAGTAAAGATAAAATTGAATGCATAAACACACCGTGCAGAAAGAATGAAGTTCTGAAAATAATTAAGTGGGTTGATGATATCACATGGCAAACACCTGATGAATTCATTACACACAAAGCATTGCAGATGCCACAGTGAGCAGTTCCTACTTGAAAAATCAGATCAGATTTTCCAAAACCTCGTGCATCTTAATGGCTGCAGGACACAGGCAGAGGTTTTGCAAAGCAGCAGCAAAATTTGAATCTACGACTGATACAGCCAAAGTATCAATACCAGACATGATTAGTTTCAATAAAGTTATTCCCATGTTTGGGAGAACAGCTTCTCGTTCTGCTTGGAAATGCCAGGGATTTCTCCCTTAAAACTGCTCTGTAGCTGAGATCCACTTTCCCCCAGGCACATTCCCAAGGGGAGACCCCCAGCCCATCAGTTACATAAACTACTCTCTAGTCTTACTCGCCTTAGTAGGGCAGCTAAATATATGCACCAAGACGTAAAATCTGCAGAGCCATCAAAGTACTCCTGCTGGAACAGGAGAGCCAACAATTTATAGGCTCTTCGGTTGTGTCTGCTCTTATCAGGCTGATTAGTTGAAAGAAAATGCACACATAATTACTTAATCCCATTAAAACAAAGACAAATGACAGCAGTGAACTCCCAAGCTCAGCAGTTTGAGCACTGGAAGATTCTGAACTCACGCAGAAATGAATCATGGAGCCTTCTCTGTGGGCATCTCCTTCCACAGACCCTCTTATTTTGGCTACATCAGCATCACAGCTCTGATATCCTAGCATTCCAGCCAGCTCCAGAAAATGGCATCTTGGACAATTAACAGCTTCCAGATTTCCCAATGTAGCAGTAATCCAAGGTCTCCACTTTTCAAGTGAAGTGATTACATGTCAATGAAACAAGCAAGGAAATTCGCAAGAAGCTACTACAAAAAACTGTGTTGCTCCTTCCAACATTTGAGGAGCACAAACAGGAATCCTAAAGAGGCAGCAAGTGGCAATTTGGGGTTGGTGCTTAATTTTAACATTTTGAGTTTCAGAAACTTACAGGAACTCTGGTTCAGTGCACTAATAACAAAATGTAAACTGTAGTCAGTTCAGTAAACTGAACAGGGAAAATTAAGTAAATTAACGTTTCTCATGGGGATTTATAACACAGATCTGCTGGCATGTTTACTACACAGGAATAAATAAATAAATAAATAAATGTGCAAGAACCCATTGAAGAACTGAAAACTGAACTTTTGTAAATTCACATTAAACTCAAAAGTCACTTCTTCTTAAGCCAGTAATGATTTTTTTTTTTTAATACAAATATATATTAGTGTACCTCTAAGCATCAGGATCTTTTTTCTCTGCTGTTCCCACACAATAATGAGCCCTTGAATGTGAGCAGTGTCTCACCTCCAGGCTCAGTCATCCTACAGCAGCTGTCTGGGACAGGACAAGCAAACAGTGCTGAGTGTAATGTTTGCTCACCAATTACCCTTTAGTGGGCCCACTGAGAACCTCCCAGGACAAGGACAGGCAGGAATCTCTATCCCAAAAGGGGAGGGATTAGGAATTTCAGTACTAGAGTGCATTTCTTTTGAGACTAAGCAGTAACAGTCTTGCAGGCAAAACATTTTTCATCACACTTTCCAGGCTTTAACAGTGGTTTGCAGCAAAAGAAATAGTAATAAAATAATGCTTCCTGCAGTCTGGTTTACTTAAGGAAAAAGGCAGAGAGGGACTAGACCATAATTGCACATATACCTGGGACAGGGGATATCTGTCTGGAAGTTTTCCACTTCCAAGGACAGCTTCTCCGGTACAAAGGCTCTCTGGGGAGATCTCTCAAGCACGCTGCTGCTTATTACTCTCTGCTTTACCTCACCTGCTTATTAGCTCCTGAATACAGTATTTCCCAAAGAACAGGAATAAACAAGTGGGAAATCTTCATTTGGACTGCAAAACCCTGCTGGGTATAAATTCCACAGGTTTGTGCAGAGGACCAGAGGGCCTTACTGCAGCTGGAAGCACCAACAACAGCAGAGAAGCAGCAGCAACAATGGTACACCACCTCAGGACACCCCAGTTTTAGCGAAGTATTTATTTTAGTATGGTGCAGCAGTGGAAATCTTACTTTGCTTTGTATAGAAAATCCAAACTAGACTCCCAACTCAGGGCTGTTAGGGATGGCAAGATAATCCTTAAGTTACTTGTAAGTTATTCAAACTATAATGTTCGTACAAAACAAAAAATGTTATCCTTCAATAAGCCAATTACACATTAAAGAAAACCTATAAAGCTTTGGTCAGGAAGACAGATTCCTCTTGACCAGCAGCCAGTTAAAGTGGCAGAACTCTCAGGAATATCTCTGGAAAGAGCAGGATTGTCATTTAAGCCCTCCACCGTTCTATCCCTTGATAACAGCAGAGGAGAACACTCGAATACAGAAGCCAAACTTGCTTTAGAGTCACTCTGCTCATTACCATAATATCAGAAATCACATCCTTTTCACATAGAAGAGACAAAAAAAAAGACAGGGCAGACAAACACCACACACTTCCCCCTCACCTGCCTTAGAGAACAGATTCCAGGGAATTTTGTTGACATGTGTAGCAAAGAACTGCATAGAATAATTTTATCAAACTCCAAAGGGACCAAGAGATTTTCCTTCTAGCTTCCCAGAACCATAAACTCATCAGACTCCAAGCCCTGCTGCTCCCCTGTTGACACAATAACACTGTCCATAGTTCACATCTCTTTAGAGAGCTTTAAAGACTAAATATGAAATTCTTAAAGCCATTCCAGTAAAAAAAAAAAACCTGTACAAGGACCCTTTCAACAGCTATGACTTGAAGCTTCCCTGGTGGGAAAGGTGTTCTAATACTTGCGTTTCAGAAGCAACCAGAATGTCATGGAACAACTACAAAATAGAAATGTTTTATTGAAAATCTGATACTTCTTTCCTGCTTAGAAACTGCCACACCTGCTATTTTCTGCTCTTCCTTCTAAAGCCAAGTTTATCAATATAAGCACTTTAATATAGGAAATTCACACTTCAATTCTCCAGGAATTTGAGGTGCTACTTTTGCCTGATTATTTGCACAGTCCACCCATGAATTTGTTATAGAAATTTGAAGCATTTCAGTTTGACTATTCTGGCTCACTGACTATTCCAAAGCAATAAATGCCCCAGGATTTGGTGCAAATACTGTCCAGGAGGAGCAGAGAGATCAGGGCTCTGAAGGTTGAGCAGGAATGACTGTGGGGACAGCCAGGGAACACCGAGGTGGCTGTGCCAGGGCCCAGCCCAGCCCTGGGCTCGTGCCAAGGCAGAGGCAGGGCTGGGAAGAGACAGAGGCAGCTCAGGGAGCTCCCAGCCCTCAGCACTGGAACAGAAATTGATACTGTGCCAGGCTCCCAGCAGCCCTGAGCTAAGGGAGCACAGGGACAGCTGCAGGGCACTTGTGGGACCAAAGCAGCACCACAGACTTGGCTGCTCTGAGCCAGGCTGAGCACCCAGACCTGGGCTGCAGCTCCTAGGACACATTTAAGTGTGGTTTACATCAACAAGGAGACAAAAGCATTTCAGCTGTGCCCACCTTGCAGTGAGCTTTCCCTCTGGCTTGTACCTTCACTTCAAACTAGTAAGCATTTCAGCCTTGGAAAATCAATTTTACATCATTCCATTTAAAGTTCTACTTATTGTTATATGAGTGACTGCAACACAGGGGTGCTTGGTTTGCTTGTTTTGGTTTTTTGTTTTTGTTTGTTTTTTTTTTTTAACCAAGAGACTAATATTTAACTAACAGCACAACTCCAGCCTTTTCCTTTTGAAACCCCCACTTCCCATGGGCAAAGAGCAAAGGTAAGAATCCATCCTCATTCTTATCCTATCCCATGTACTCAGTTGTTTTCCACTTGCTCCTCCTCTTCATTCCATGCAGGAATATGGTTTTGTTTGCTTATTTGGAAAGACCATATTCCAACTTCAGGGCCCTGAGGTTTCAATGAACATCAGGAATAAACTTCACAATTCCAAAGCTGCCTCCCCATATTTTTCCTGGTTCATCACCGACACCCCGAGCCATGGATCACATGTGGGACCTGCCACATGGACACACTGCCAGGTATACAAGGCACTTGTCCTACAGATTACAGTCAAATCCAAGGATAAGTAAGTGCAGGTGTATAATGAAGCCCACTTAAAATGAAACCAGTCTCAGGTTTGGGGTATAAGAATTCTGTAGTAAGACTTATGACCTTTAATAGGAACTTCACTATAAAGAAAGTGACTTTTATGTAATGAAAACCATCTCTCTCTGAAGAGGAATGATGTGTTAACATCAGCAGAGCTGTGTTTCAATGTTTTCTGTTTGCAATCCAGCACTGTCATTGTCACTTAAAGTTCATCAATTATTCTAAAAATGCCATTACCAAAATGCAATTGTATGCAATTTTTAAATCATTTTTTTCAGAAGGTGGCATTTCATCTATTTTATAGTCTAAATTTTCCAGTAGAGCTTACCCTGTGTTCTTAGAATTACTCAATATGCAAAAATATAAACATTACTAATGAGCCCTATTAACACAGATTTCACTTCAAGCTAACTTAGGTTTACTTCACACAGTTAAGTGAGTTCATTTCACTGAAAAAAGAGATTCCCTAAAGGAAAAAACATCAGCTACTGTGGCTAATATTGCCCAATACATCGCTGAAAAATAAATTCTACTGATTGGATTTTTTTTCATTTCTCCCCCACCCCGAGCAGCACTTTTAAAAATACAGTCTTTTAATTATTGTTTAATTTTCATATAACTAGAATATAAATCCTTTACATACTGCTTTGCTGCAGCTGCAGCATAATGTCTCATTTTTCATGGAAAAAAACCTAATTACATTGTTCACCCAATTGCCTCTGGTAACACATCAATTTTATTTACATTCAGAAGTTGGACTTGAGTTTGTTCTCAGCACTCCAGTTAATTCCAAGCTCATTTTACACAATAGTTCTCCTGGGTTCATTCGTAACACCTTACTCTGCTGTTATTGGGAGGGCTTCCCAGCTACTGGAACCTTGCTTCGGATTTCCAGCACTTTCCACTTCCACAGTCCTATCCCACCTCAAATATCCTGGATTTGCCTGAAGTCTGGCCTTGCTGAAACAGTTCTGCCAAAGGACCATCAAATGTCCTTCCAGAAGGCAGCTATTAATGTTGCCTCTGGAATACCAACTCCTTTTCCCACAAAAACATAAGAGAAAAACAAGAACTATTATGTGGCAAATAAAACCTAAAGGTTAATACTCAAAATTTCAACTATTTCAGTCAAACTGAGCCTATTATTTGGAAAGCAGAAAGATTATGAGGAAACACATAGATTCAGTAGAGAATTTCTGGGCTTTGCCTTCCATCAGTGTCTTTCCTTGAAACTGTTTCCAGAAGGTAATTTGTTGCAATCAACAGAAAAACCTCCAAATTCCCAGCCATTAACAAAATTAAGATGTTAATTCTTGAGTGATATAAATAAAACAAAACAATAAAAATCATTAGGCTTTTTTACATATGGCCCTTTGGTAGATTTCAGACTTTTTTGCCTTAGATATTGCCAGCTGTAAGAAGAGAGAAAATGCACTGTGTAAGAATGATCCACAGACTATCCTCAGCTGGAAGGGACCCACAAGGATCAGTAAAGTCAATTTCTTCACTAGAACTGATAATGAATTCACAAATGACACATGTATTCATTGGATCCTGCTCTAAACACTGAGATTCTCAGTTCATATCGGGACAAAAACCATTGCAGGAAAGAGGAACTAAGGCAAAGGTAAGTGCATTTTTAGTGACTCCAATAAACCAACTTTCAAGTAAAAGGAGTAGAACTGATGGGAAGAGCATTTATTTTTGAAAGAAAACAAAACAAAATGCAGACATATCACCCAGATACAATAAGGCGCTTGTCAACTTCACGTGTATAAAAGGAGTTGGCTTTTCCCATGAAGCAATTCCTTAATCCCAAATGATGGCATAGTAACCTCATTTGATATGCCTCCTTAAAAGAAGTTTATTTTGTCTAAGCTGAACTTCAACTGGCAATCACTGGACACCAATTACCAGTGTCAGATATAAGGGTCACGGAACAATTCTGCAAGCTGAGGAAGTAGGAATTCACTTTTGAATCCCATCTTCTTGCTAAAAGAATGGAAAAGTTGAACTTTGTTTTCAAGTCTTTGGGAATAATCTATGCTAGGCAATTAAGAAAATACAAATGACTTATCTTATTGAAAATAATCAAGCCTGAAACAGACTTTTCAGTAACTTAATATTCCAAGGAAGTCTTCTGTCATAGGATCCTACTTGTTAATTCCACTCCATGCTCAAGAACCAGCAATTAACCATTTTCAGATTTCACTTCAAATTATTAATAAGTGGTACTCAGCTGCTTGATATTCATTGCTGCTTTTTAAATTGGAAAGCTTTCCAAAAGCCTTGCATTTCAGATCCTTTATTCCTTGTTCATGAGCTGCTTTTCCATGTCCTGGCTGCTCTTATTCCTGGTACCTCTGGGCATGACAAGAGTTCTGGAGTTTATGGCATTACTCAGAGTGCATAAAATCGTTGTGATACACATCCCATGCTTTCACCAAAGTCCAGGGATTCCCAGGCAAATCCAAAGAGGTCTCCAAGTCAGCTGTAATGCAATTCCAGCAGCAACTCCCTCCCTTCTTGCCCATTGCCATTATCTCATAGTAGAATGAAAAGACTGAAGAGCACTCTCATTTTAACATCCATTTCATGGCAAGGGGGCTCAGTCTTCATTTCACACATTGCTTCACACACTTAAAATATGTTTGAATAGACAGGAACATCTCATTGAATAATTAATGTACCTCAGTACACAGAGCTTAGAACATACTCCGTAATTCCTGACAGAGCTCCCAATTCCTCACAATTGCAGAAATAAGACAGTACCCCAAAAAAAACTTAAATAGGCTGAAATTGAAATCGAAAGTAGATTTTTCGCTACTTTAATCTCTTTTACATTATCAGAAGCAAAAACTATCATTTTTTCCAAGTTTTCCATTACTTTTCTTTTAATCCCTAATAAATGCTGACAAGCACCAACTACTAAACATTTACAGGTTAAATATTGACTTTATTTAGAAGACTTGATTGATAAATGAAACTTTAAAATACGGCAGTTCATAAGGGAGCATCAAGAACCCTTCCTAGCAGGAATAAAAACAACTACATTGAGTTCTGAGGCAAGTTGTTCTCCTCAGGAAAGATCCTTAAAAATAGAGCTGTTCTGCTTTCCTGTAGGTAAACATCAGCAAATTTCAGGTAGAGAAACAAGAGCAGAAATTCATTTGTGGGCACAACCATGTGGGTTAATGTGGGTGCCCTGCACACAGCTCTTCCTACAGGCAGCATTTTTCCCTCCTTGTTTTTATCAGCGCCAGGGGATTATGGCTGTGCCAGCCCGATATGCCAAGAATTCATGAAGAGGAATGAGCCAAAGCTCCAGGTTTTTCCTGTCACATCTGAAATTTCAGCTACATTTTTAAACTTACCAAGCTCCAAAGGTCACGTAAAATAATCTGTCAGGAACGACTTGTCCAATTCATTCAAGGTAATTTATTCTTCATAAGCGTTTCTATCTTAATTCTTATATTCTACATAGCAGGAAGTGAAATAGTATCATTTTTCTGGGGAAGCAGCTCCAGAAATTAATGGATCAAGTGCAATACATCAGACGGAAATCCCAAATACCTACCAGAATCAGTGAGTTTAAGCACACAAACTACTGACAGAAGGATGTAGTTTTAGCTGAAGAACTATCAAACACCAAGAATTTATTCATTTTCAAGCCCCTGTCTCACATTCTGCCAGCTTTCCAGAGTCCACCTCCAATGTTGTGCTTGCAGTCACCAACCTGTATTCTCAGTAGTAGTACACATCACAGTTCCTTCATTATCCCTGAGGATTCCAATATTCTGTACCACAGATGCAGCAGGCAAAGCCCATACATCCAGTAGAGAGATTAAAAATTGACAGACAAAATTGTGAGAGAATTACAGATTATGCTGAGTTGAAAGGGACCCACAAGATCAAGTCCAACTCTTGGAGTGGTGTAAAATGTCAGAGCAAAGTACTCTTTGCAAAAGCAAAGAGGGGAACTGAGGAACAGATCTCCCTTCCCTATAATCTGTGTGGAACCTGCAGGGTCCAGGACAGGGGTGGGAGAAGAAAGAAAACCCAAGGGTTGAGCCTAAATTCTCTGTGATGCTCCAGACGGTATTTGGTCACCAAATGCAAATGAGAACTCTACTTGCAAATCCACAATGTTCCTGTAAAAAACACTGCCAACAGTCACACACTTCCTCCTCTCCTTCCACTTCTTCTGTTGGATGTACAAAAAAATGGATTTATGGAAAAAGGTATTGTGGCTGGAATAGTTGCCAAACCTCTCCAGGCAATATCATTAAACAGCATTTATCCTTCAGAAAACCCAACCTCAAAAAACTAAAGCAAACACAACTTCTTCAGACTTGCAGGATCACTCCAGTTTTTCCTCACTCACTGACCCCACCCCAATTAGCTTTTTTCCACCCAGGACTGAATAAAGATCTTCAACCTCTCACACAGTTTTAATTGCCACCACAATAAAAACCAGAAACCACAGCCAAGGCTGCAAGAAGAAATAATGTAGGAGAATGTGCAAGAGACACTTCTGAAGTTCCCAGCTTCCTGGTTAATCCAACCACTCCACTGATCTATAACTGCTCTGCAAATAATTTTTACTTAATCTCCCCTGACAGCATTTAATTATCCACAGTTTTGGAAAGCCACTACGTAAACAACTCTCCTCATACCTCCTGTTTACAATCACTAAGTTGTTTTCTCTTCCGACTATTTGAAATTCTTTTATTAATGGCAGATTTGTTGCTTACCAAATCTTCAATGTTATAAAGATAAAGGAACCCTTGGAGTTCATTAGTAAAAGTTTTTGAAGTGCTTCTGAAAGCAAAGCCTCAGTTTGGACTTTTCTTCTGTTTACTGAAAGCCGTAAATATCATATAGCACTACTGGAGTGACTTACCCAGAAAAATCAAAAATTTTAATTTTGACCTGAATTAATAAAATACAATATTTAAGAATTAAATTATTTAAAATTTAGTTATCACTAAATTATTTCACTTTTAAAGCACAAGTCCTAGGCAGGAAAGGAGAAATCCAAAACTTTATTCTTGGTAAGAATTCATGATCTTACTTCAGGCATTATTCCCTAAAGTTCCTGTATCTCAGATGTCAATGTTTTGGACAGACTCCAGCCTTCCTCTTCGATTTGCAGCATCAGATTCCTGGGACTTGTGCTCCTGAACACATGAATACACCACAACAACAAAGCTCTGGCCACGGAACTCTAAGTCACAGCAACAATCCTACCTGTAGGAACAGCATTTTAAGCCAAAGCAGCTGATTTCCTGAGCGGGTTATCCCAAAAAAAGCCTTATGTTACCCTGGCCCAGCTGACAGGCAAGGAAAACTCTGCTTCAGTAACTTCCCTATTTTCTGTTTGTACACTCACATGGAAAAGCCCTTTATATTTTCAGAAAGCTAACTGCAACTATCAAATACTTCCGTATTGTGGCCTGTTTATACAATGCTTGTTCCTTTTACCTTCTGGCTGCATGGAGCAGTGTACACAAACTGTGTCCTTTGTCCTATCTCAAGGAATCAATGGACATAAATGCCTTGTTCTGGCAGAATTTGAGGCTCAATATTTTGTCAATACTGATGTTTGAACTACAAAATGTACTGAACAGAGCCTGACAGCCCTATCCGCAGGAAAATGTACAACACTTACCCAATTTACATCACCTTGAACTATATCTGATAAGTCACTACAAGTGTTTCAATGTGCTTTTAATATGGAACAAGGAAATCTATCCTTGTAGGATTTACGCACATGACAACAGCCAAGTTTCAGACTGAATTCCACTTAAAAGTTACTGCTCTGAAGGCTCCAGTCTGGATGCTGGAACACCTTGAGTGCTGTGTCCAGTTCTGAGCCCCTCAGTTCAAGAAGGACATTAAGGGGCTGGAGCGTGTCCAGGGCAAGGAACAGAGCTGCAGAAGGAGGTGGAGTCCCAGGAGAGGCTGAAGAGAGCTGGGAAAGGGGCTCAGCCTAGAGGAAAAAGAGGCTCAGGGGGACCTTGTGGCTCTGCACAACTCCCTAACAGGAGGGGACGGCTGGGGAGGTTGGGCTCTGCTCCCAGGGAAATGAACCTCAAGCTGAGCTGTGAGGCTCAGGATGGACACCAGGAGGAATTTCTGCATGGAAAGGGTTGTTAAACATTGTCTGGGGCTGCCCAGGGAGGTGGAGTCCCCATCCCTGGAGGTGTCCAAGGAACACCTGGACATGGCACTCAGTGCTCTGGCTGGGGGCTCAGGTTGGATTCAATGACCTTGGAAGTCTTTTCCAAATGAAGTAATTCTGTGATTCCATAAAACTTTGAACCAGGCAAACAATGTGTGACAGTGATGCTTTGCTATACTCTGCCCCATACTGCACCCAGCAGAAGCAGGTTCAGCTGTCCAGACATTTAAGTGGATTTCCATACCACCACCACTGGAAACAGCATCACACTGTTGTAACCAAGATGTCAGATATAAACAAGCTCCATCAATTTACAACAGAAACAGAAGCATCACCTCCAACTCCCCTCAAATAAAAAGACACTTAAGTCCCACCTACTGCATTTGAAATGATAAATAAATTATATTTCACTAAGAGAAAAGCATATATTATTAAAGCTTTGCTGGGTAAGTAGAAATATTACCCATTCCCTCATTCAAAACAGGTGCCTCATCAAAAATGAATGTCAGTGGAATGGCTTGGCACAGCACTTGTGAGCCACCTCCTTAATTATACATGATCACAGGGCTACCTGTGTGGAACACACCCCAGGGTACTCAGGCCTGCATATCTGTGATTTCACAGGCTCTGGTGCCAAATAAACAATCTGGCAGCCATCAAAGCAGAAGTTTGGAACACTGCTTAGAACAGAGTGAAAAGAAATTAATATACCATAACCCAGAACTAAACAGTGCAGGGTACAGTTGGGAGATAAGGGATAGTTCAAGCACACTTGATAAAATATTCTGTGTACTTGAAACAAATTTTATCACCAAGTCACCAGAAGGTCTAAAGGCCACAAGGATAAAAAAATTACTGCAATAAATCAGAACCTGATCCTTATGATTGCCTTGGGTTTTTTTAACTACTGTTACTATTCCAGAACTGGTGAACTTCAGTCATTTTTTTGCAAGACACAAAGTGAAAATGGAGGTATAATTCATACAGCCTAGTAAAACACCTTTTAGTTTAGGCAAACTAAGACTTGTCATAGCAACAATACACCACTGAAAAGAAAATAATATATACCGGATATAGTCAAACCCAAACAGGATCACAAGAGACACAGTAGAAGTAACTTCATCATGTTAAGGCTCCACATTCTGCAGACTCTGAGGACAATCCCAGTAGCATAAAGCCTATAATCACCAACTTATCACTGCCACCTCTGACCTACATGCCCCTTCCTGCCTCGTAGTCCTCCAACTCACTTGATGCAACTCGCCTTGGATCATGCTCAAATTCTGCAGCACGAGCAAGGAGCAAGTCTTGACCTCACAGATTTACCTGGGGTGCCATGGAGTTCACCTGACTCTACAGGAGAGGTGATTTATTCCATCAGCTACAACCTTATGCCAGCTGAGGTATTTATTATTATTATTATTATTATTATTATTATTATCATCATCCCTTGAACTAGAATTTACTCTGCTTTTAGAGGTTCTACAAAAATCCAAGTCATATGCTTACTACAGGTCTCCTGAGTTCAAGTTTCACTTGGCATTTTATCCCACAGCAAAAAAAGTCAAATTTACAGGTTTTTTTCTTTTCTTTTAGGTCTTAAAACACGAACTACGACAAAACCACATAAAGTTAAAGCATTTTAAAAAATGCCTTTTTCACTGGAAAAACTAGATGTAATTGAGAAACAAAGAGTGGCTTACTGTGCAGCTCACGGTGGATGACATCGACCAGGTTGGGCTCGTCCCCCCACCAGAATATCCAGAGTTCCTTGCAGTCGGGTTTGACGTCCCGGCGCCACACACACAGCAGGTTGGCCTGCAGGCAACGGATGAAGCTGAGCAGGATGGGATCATCCTGGGCTGGAGCTGAAATGATGGGCCCACAGTCCCCATGGCCTTCAAAGTTGTACCTACGCCATTTGATGCCTGTGAGTTCAGCCTACGGGAAACAAAAAAAGAAGAAGAGTCAATGGATCACTTCACAATTTAGTTATATTCATAGTTTAATTTTCATTGGTTAATTCCTCAATTCAAGTTCAAAAATCTTCCTATTCATATATTTTCCATTATTCTCCTTCAAGGAAAAAAATTCAGAAACAGCACTGAATAAACCTGGCTTATCCCTGCATTTAGGTTTTCACTACAACCTCACTGACTTCTATTCCTTTCCAACAGCTTCATTCAGTTTCTAACCTTACTGTTATCTTATTGTCATCTTACAAGTTAGAAAGGAAAAAAAAAAACAAAACAGGGAGAGGGAATAAAGTTCATTCCCTACAGGCTGCATGGTGGTCATGTGAGCTCAGTGTCTGCCGAAAAGTTGACCACTTGAAAGTCACAAAGTACCACAGTACTTAAGAAAACCAGTGACTTACTGTAAAAGCTGAAACAGTTTCACATTGTGATGTTACAGGTTTACCAAATGGGCTTTTTATTTTTATTTTGCCTAAATGAACAAAAGCAGAATATGGAAAGTTGCCATTTACTGCCTCTCAACCAGATAGAATTCTCTTATTAACCACCAAGGAAGAATAAAAAGAACAGACTGGCTACCCAGACTCTTGGGAAAGGTTTTCTTTGGGCACTGAACAGGTTACCCAGGGTATGGGCATGGCCCCAAGGCTGCCAGAGCTCCAGGAGTGTTTGAACAACACTCTCAAGGATGCACAGGGTGGGACTGTTGGGGCGTCCTGGGCAGGGCCAGGAGCTGGATTCAGTGATCCTAGTGGGTCACTTCCAACACAGGGTGTTCTGTGATTCTGAGATTTTTCTCCACTCCCAGTTCACCCCATCCCTGTTGTAGCCTCCCCCTTTCTCTCCACTCTCCAGCATAGGACAGGGAATACCCCCCAGACAGTCTGGCTGTTATCAAACGCAACTGGTGTGTGTATACCCTGCTCACAGTGGGCTTGTACTCTACTCTCCAACCTGTTACCACATTCCTGCTGCTGCTGTTCCCTCGCTGCGTCACTTCCAGGGTTCACACCTTCCCTTGGCTGCCCAGGAGCAGCCGGTGCTCAGCTCCAAAGTGCTCCTGCAGGAACAGCCAGCTGGTCTGCAGCAAGGAGTGCAAACACTCCAGGGCAGCAGCTACACCTCTGACAAGCGAGGGCACTGCCAGGGACAAGGGAAACAGCCAACAGTGGAAACATTGTAGGAATTAATTTTTACTCCTAAAGAAAACCAAAGACTTGCAGATCACATATTCCTCCCACTGTCATCACCTGTGTAAGGACATTCAACTTCCCCTCCAAAACCCAAATTCCCCATCACATACAGAAGGATTTCCTTTTTGAAGTCCACAAACTTAGTCCATTTACAAGTTTAAACTCTAAACTTTGCTTCTGTCCACCACAGTAGCTGGAAGGAGCCTGCCTGGTTCAAGAGCTGGCTGGTGAACTGCTGAGGAGCTGAAGGTGATGCTCATCATACCAACAACAGAAACAAAAAACACAAGTATTTCTTGGATCTTGTAAATTCTCTGAAACAGTTTCACCTCATTCCTCTATACTGCCTGGTACAGCAGGGTTCTGGCCCATGGCTACACTTTCTGGGTCTCTGCCTCCAGGACTATTTCCCCAAACCCTAATCATCCAGATTGCCCATTTAACTGTCCTCTGAAGAGGCCTCACCAGGCACATGGCCACACAGTACTGCACTGGGAAGGGGAAAATCCTATGGAACACTGAACAGCAGGGAAACTGGGTTTATTGTTTGCAGGCCCCTAAACCACCAGGCATCTTTAGCTCCACAGGGCGGAAGGCACACTGCCATCCTATATCCCGCCAGCCTGTATCCCGCCAGCAGGACACCAGTTCTGGATTATCCCAGCTGGAGGCTCCCTACAGCCAGCACTGAGTTCTTGCACTCAGACAGAAACACTGATCAGCCATCCAAAGAGATGGGAGCTATGGAAAAGGAAAAGATAGTCCAGAATGGCTGAGATACACAGCCATGTGCCACCTTCCTGGCATGACAAGGGCAGGGGAATGCAGGAGGAAGAGGCAAAATGGAAGGAGTAAAGTTATTTTTTCCATAGTAGGGTGCTGGAACACCTCTTACACTAAATAACAGTCTAAGAGAAAGCACTCCTCCAAAACATCTAGATCTGTTCTATGTGCATCCCCAGCTATAGCTTGGAAAAGGAACAGGCAGAGTTTCTGAAATAGGATAATGAGTATAACTATGAACCACAAAACACCAAGAATTAGTGCCAGTATAGGCAACCTGTGAAAAAAATATGTTAAATGTTTGTGCCATAACCAGCTAAGAACGTATGCTAAGTCACAAAGAGCATGGAACAGGAAGATGACAAAAACCAAAACCAAAAAATCCAACCGAACAAAGAACATTACCCAATAGCAGCACTCACTTGATCCACACAGCAGAAGCCAGAGCTCAGCTGTTTCAAAGAGCAGAGGGCACCTGTGGCTTCCTGCCAGCTCAGAGGTATCACCCCAACATCCCGCCCAGAAGAGGTATGAAACAGTCAAGGAAAGCACAACAAAATCAGCAGAGCTGCACCCAATTTAATTCTGCACTAACAAACTCCTGGAGTATGTAATTCTGTGGACTGTGAGGAATGATAAACTACTAACCTGGATCATACCAGTGCCCACCCACACAGAGAGAGACTCCCAAAAAAAGAGAAAGACGAGTCCTGGGGCTTTGGACTCAGTACCAGCATTAAATGAGTTTTGACACATTGTTTCCCAGTCCAAGTTGCAGAGATGTGGTTCAGCACATGTATTGGGATATGTCTGTTTCTGTTTAAATTTTTAATAGGTAAGCATCAATACTAATCCCTCTGAACATCTGGATTGTGTCCTCATGTTAATTAAAACTGAATTCAAATAGAGATTTGAATCCAGAGGGGATTCGCAAGAGCAGACTACACCCAAAACACTTACACACATTCTACGCCTCTACTGATGTTCTGTGTAAAGTAAACACACTACAGGGAGAAGATCTGCTTCCACATGGGGATTTATTTACATTAATTTCTTTAAACAAACCAACAGCCCTGGTTCGAAGAGGCCTCCACCTGTAGCAGGGTTTGCACAGGCAAGACAAGCAGTGGGCTGTGGTTCTGGGAACTGTTCTGAAAAGCCAAATGTGGTTTCATTTGTGCTTCACTGGCAGTGAGCAGACTGACCCAACACAGCCTCCTCCCCAGCCAGGCATTTCCATGTCCCAGTCTGACACTGGATCTACTGGTCATGGAGTCACTCAGTGAATGGGCTCACTTCACCAATTTAAACAAGAGAAAGACAGAGATTTCCAGGCTCAGCACCCTGACACCTCATCCTGCAGCCAGGGAATCACCAAACAGCCACAGGAGAGGGATCTCCCATGATTTTATCCAATCAGATACAACATAGCTTTCAGTACAAACTTTCAGTACACCCAGACTGTTGTTCATGTACACCTCAACCAACACAAGTGAGCACTGGTGTCAGAGCAGGCCTGGCCCGGGTGCCTTCCCTGCAGCACTCAGCTGCTGCTTAGACATTCACACTGAGCTGGGCTGACTCAAACCCAGAAGGGTTGGATTAAACGACTTTTTCCTCTACTCAGATCAGTCCCCACACCTGATGCATTAAGCAGCCACAGAGATGCTTGTACCAGGAAGGTTGAGGACAGCAAAGCAGATTAGAGAGGGCAGAGCTGCTCTGATTAGTAAAACTGCTGGTTTGAAAGCAGCCTGAAACACTGAGACAGAAACCAAAATTGCCAACCTGAGGACAAAACTGTGAACATGCTATTTAACTCACAACTGGCTAGAGATGAATGCAGAACAAAGTAGAACTCTTGCCAGGTGATGTAATTTACCATGTTTCTTGCATCTCTTCCCATATGCACAGTTTTGGCTTAGAGCAGTCGCTACAATGTTTTTAAAACCAAAAAGCCTGACCAAAAAAAAAAGGAACTTACGAATACTTATTATTATCCAACACTGTTAGCAAATCATGCATTAAATGAGATTTTTGCTTTGGTTTATAAAGGAACATGTGTTACGGAGGACTGTGCTGTGAAGGGTTCAACTGCTCAGATAAGCAGGGTTGTTTTGAAATGGAGTTTTTCTAAGTTCAGCTAACTGCAGTTGGGCACAGAATATTTGTGAGACACCAGTCCTAAAAGCACTGGGCCAAGCGTGTAAGGAAACAGAGAAATTGGATCTCTAACAGTAATACCCAAACCCTTCACTGACGTCCAACTTCTTACAGAGTAATTCCCAAGACACAAAAAGATCTGTTTCTGATGTTCTCAAAAGCAGCTGTCAGGGTGGAAGAGAGTGTTCAAATTTCACACAGGCATCAAAAACCACCCAAAACATCCCCAAGAAATAGGCATTAATGAAAACAGTGCATTCCCAATGTCTTTATTCAGATGCATGGAGTTAGAGTGATCACAGAGAGTCCCTTGGAAAGGGACACAAACTCAGGTTTCAGTGACCATCATCACACCCGGCAGAGTGCAACAGCTTCAAAAGAGATGAGCTGAGAGTGTACAGACCTCTGATCCTCCCTGCACAAACACCGGCAAGCAGAGAGACACAGAAAGTAAATTAGCACTTCCTTTCACACCCTGCTGCCCTAAATACAGACACCTCCACATGTACCTGCCACAGCTCAGGGCTCCAGGACACCATCCACGACTGTGAATTCCTAGGAGACAGAAAACCTAAGCTCTCATTCTTTTTTCCCTTCAGGCTTAAGTCACAATAATAGGCAGGCTGGGAGGGTCTTCTACTGATCTCATTGTGCTCCACTCAGATTGGTAGAGTTTCGGCTGCTAAAAATCACAATTCCCCAGTAACATTTCACAGTGCACAACTTGGTGCTGGCATGCTCCCAGCAACCCTGAAGATATAATTAGTGCTGGGTAGCCACTGTGACTGTTCTCTTCTGCAGCCCGTGCAGATGGAACACAAAACCACCTTCCACCTCGTCTTTTATTTCCCATCTCCACCAAATGCTTTTTGGCCACTGTTTTATGGGAAATGGACAGGCCAACTCTAAATTAACTTCTCCCAATCACTTGAGTAATTCCATCCATTTTAATACACAAAGCTCCCTTGGAGAGATTATGCAATAATATAGATACAGCAGAAGGAGAAAGAGGGAGAGCATCAGAAGTTTGAGAAATTCTTGTATTTGGCCACACCAAGTGTAAAGCAGAGCTATTTTTGAGCTACCTCGTGCTTTTCTACATTAAAAACAATGACTAAAACTATATAAATGTGTTGTTTTTCCTGCTCCATGTACTACAGAAAAGCAAGAAAAGCTAAGAAAGAGTCAGGCTGCAGAGTGTAGAAAATCATCACTGGTACTTTCAAAATAGGAAAGATACATTGGAAAGGAGGTGAGATCATATCATGAATAAAAGAACCAGATACCCATCACACAAGCCCTCAGCTCCAGCCCTGCTTACTCAAAGACTTTCAATATGGCAACGTTCAGGTCATTTTATTTTTCACACTTCTCCAATTTGAAACAAAACAAAACCCAAGTATAAAAATACTTCCCAGTTGCCTGCCTAAAAGGTGCTACTCAGGCAAATTCAGGTCTGCCCAGTGCTTCAAACATAACTTCCTTTAATGGTCTTAAAAAAAAATGCAAGCAATGTAAAAACCAAACCACACCTCATCACTTCTACAAACACATTTTAGTTAAACAAAGGGAATAGAAAAGCTTTCATTAGATGTCCTTCCAACCCAGGGGAATATGTTAAGCTGCCCAGGGTACCTTAAAAGATCGTATTTACCCAGCCTCTGAAGTTAGGCTCAGACTAAACAGTTTCTCTAATCTAGAATTTTGTTTGCTTCTATATAGGAGAGTAGTTGCTAAGTATCTTTAGTCTACAATTTATGCTTCAAATTGGAACATAAAACATGTAAATGCAATATATATGTTTGCCAGTTTTATTAGTGTCTCATCTTGAGAGCTTCATTCAAATAAGTAGCTATTCTGAAGCCACCAGAGACTCATACTAAGGACTACTCACATGAGTGAAAATCTGCATAAGAAAGGTCTTAGTTCATAGTCCAAGAATTTAAACTGTAGTTAAAGGTGTCATGGGAATTACACCACCATTTTAATTAAATGCTGTAAGATCTTGCAGACAGACTCAGGATTAGCACCATCTGTTTTGGTTACAGTGCCTCACTTCACTACATCATCCTCACACAGCAACGAATCATCATTGCACACTCCACTCCAGCCATTTAAATACGCCATTTAAATACGCCATTTAAATACCGTATAAAAGTTACGTCATGTTGATACACTTCACCAGGAAGGAAGGACAACAGGACAAGGACAGGGGGACTGAAAACTACTCTGTAACAATTTGTTGCTTGTGGGGGAGGCAAACACCATCCCCTCTCCCAGAGAAATAAGGTATTTAGTAACACCTGCCTAAGTCTCCGTCAAGTGAATTGAAAGAATAGAGGAGATTGCTTAACTAAAAAATTCGTTTTCTACACAGCTTTACAGACTGTTTGTACACCCTGAGAGAGGTTCCTATTCAGCACAACTGAGCAGTACCAGCACCTGTCCACAACATTCCCCATCTTTTCTGCTGGGTCTGAAGATCTCTGGGGTTTGAAAACCCACAGCAGCCTGACCATCTCAGTCCTGCAGAATCTCCTGAAATCTGATCATTCCCTGAACTACATATTAACATTCTTCTTCTTTATGCTTTTCATTTTAAAACAGCAAGGAACGGTTTGTGTTCTCTTCCCTCAGGGCTTATCCCTTCTTGCCCCTGTAAGAGGGAGGGATCACAGGGCAGTGCAGAGGCCTTGCATGCACTGAATGAGCTTCAAAAGGACATTTCTGTGAGGCCAAGTACTGTCGTAACTACATAAAGTCCACCAAATTTGCTCTGAAATCAAGAATAGACAAAAAATAGAGCACTAAAAAACAGCTAATTCTGAAATGGGTGCCCCATGGCCAAAAAAAATACCATGCCATGGTTTGTTCTTCAGAGTCCAGCTTTCAGCCTCAGCCCTCTTAGTATGCAACTGAGCAGCAGCAGAATGACATGTTTGACTTTAATCCTCTCCCTGCATAAGCACACAGTCAAGTGGCTGGAAAAAAAAAACGATAAAGGGCAGCCATTAACAAGCTTTTAAAAATGAAGGATGAAAAAATTACCTTTTTTTTTTGCTTGTTATTCCTTTGCTCTTAAAACCAACGTGAAAGTGAGCATGCCAGTGCATGCAGCACATGTGCCTGAAACAGCTTTTTGCTGGATAAATCCCTGCACTCCATGCTACCTCCTACCCTCATGCCTCCTGGAACAGATTATCTAAATGCTCCTACTCCAGAGCTGTTTGTGACAAGCAACAGTGTCAGGGCATTTGTGTGTCATCTTTTACCTTTGCCAAGTCTCAGAGAAGGATTTATCTGTAACCAAAATCCTATTATCAGATAACTCCCTGATGGGCTTTTGTACCTGGGAACATCTGAGATCCCATACCACAGTATCGATAACCAGAAAACCAAGGCATTTCTAAAATAATAGATTTCACATTGTTAAAAGCCACAAATAACAGCATTCGTTCTTATGCCTAAAATGTAAACAGCACAGGCAGAAATAAGGTTTTTTCCTCTTTCTCCCCAGCGTGAGGGTGACTTTGCCCATGTAGGGGAGGAGGCAGCCAGGAAGATTAATTGCTTCTTTCAAAGAAAGAAAAGTCAGACCCATCTCAAAAATAATTTGAGGTGGCAACCAAGTACCATCTTTCCCAGTGGAAAATATAAAAGGACTCCAATATTAATGCTCAAATTTCAGCAGCTCTGGCAGATGCAGGAGTTACCAACAAAGGCTTTTTGAGTGGCAAGCATAAAAGAAAGAGCAATCTGATAAAAGTGCTCAAATTACTGATATGGATCCAAACCCTCACAGAATTTCAAGGGTAAATACTAAAGTAGATGACTACAATCAAACACAGCAGAAGGAAATGAGCACACACTGAAAAAGTATCTTCTTCCAGTCCACCACAAAAACAGGTTGGCAAAACAAAACCAAATGTGAGAAATTTTTATGAAAGAAACAGAAGGGGACACAGAAATTGAGGCCATTACAATTCATCTGTATCTCTGCACGTTCATCACAAACTGCAGCTCTTGTTTCACAACATCAAACCCAGAAGAATTACAAAAATGGTCAAAAAATATACATTCCACAGAGTTAAAAAATCATCCAAGGATTCAGTCTGTTTGATTTACAGGAGGGAAACTGAGGTTCTCTAGAGAACAGCTGCTGATTTTCTTCCAGATATCAAATTAAATTATCAGAACACAGACTCAAACCAAAACAAGGTGGTTGAAATTTTTGTATCAGGATAAAAACTTATGTACTAGTTTAGAATTTGTCTATAAAACATCCACCTGGTTAAAGAAACCTCTCAACCAAATACACAGAGAGGCTGGGAGATTATTCAAGTGAAGTGCAACTACATCCACTTCAGCAAATCTGGCAGGCCAAACAAACATTGGCCACCACTGAGACGGGACTCTTTGGTGGAATTATGATTCCACAACACTGTTCTGTGCCCCTACATTTAGCCAGGTACCAAGCGGTACCTTGGAAATCTCATCAGCACATAGAGAGCACTCCGTGGTCACCTTCAGAGCTGCCATCCTCAGCCAGAACCCAAGGTCCACCTATAAAGCAGCTCTAAAGCATTTGGGACTAACGGCAAAAACTCTTTAAAAATCATTTAAAAACAATAAAGAATTAAAGAGGAAATTTTTGATAAAAGACCTTTGAGTTACATCAACATCTTTCACCTTCAGTGAAGGCTTTGGTTAACAAATCTGCAGCCCTTAACCAATGCAGCAATTCAGAACACGGTTCCACACTGGTGCCTGGCTTGGCAGCTCCTCTCCACTGTCAAGGCTGTAACCCAGTTCATCAGAGATGGGAAAGGAAAATGTGATAAGCATGGCTGGAAGCTAAAGGGCTGAGACTCAGCCATCACCTGAAAAGATATTTTCAAGCCCAAAATATTCAAGACACCAACATATGGAAACAGAAAGATGACAGCAGCACTGTCCCAGGTCAGTGTGGGAGTGAGACCCCCACAGGCACTTCCACACATCTCCTACTAGCTCTTGCACCAACACAGCCACACAAAATGGGAAGCTGCTGTGCCAGAATCCCATCACCACGAGTGAGAAAGGGAAATGGGAAAGCCAATCTGCACAACAAAACTGAATAGGCAGGAATCTGGGGTTCAGAGGATGCACAAAACCTACCCATGTCCAAACATCCACCCAACAAAGCCATGGCAGCCAAAAGTAACAAGGCATGACTGGGTTTGCTTTGGTTTGGGTGTAATTACTGGGAAAAGGGGAAGAAGTGGACTTGACCTTGGAGCTCTTTTCTGACCTTACTAATTCTGCATGGAATGAAGTTTACCCATGGCAGAGCTGAACATTTACCCCTATAGGCTGTATGGAAGCATACAATGCCTGGAAGCAAAATGCCACTTCCAAGACAAAAGACAGAAGGAATTGAAGAAATTATTTTTGTGTTATAAACCCCTGGGTTTAGGTAGTGATCCACCCCACAGCTCAAATCACAGACATCATTTCACAGAAAGGCATCTCTGAGTTCTCCATCACTTCAGCCAGCTTCTTCACAAAAGGGAATCAATTATATTTTAACTTCTGAGTAGATTGTTGAGAACAGATGATAATAAAATGGAAACTACCAATGCAAACTTCAATAGCACACAAAAAAAAAAGCAAATAAAGATGCAACTTGCCAGCAGCCAGAGTATCCCTCCCTTGTTTTCAGACAGAGTGGATGATGAGGTTTGCAAGTCCCCTTCAGAAAGAATCAGAACTGACTGTACATTTTCCAAATTTAAAAGTTCCCTCTCAGAGAAAGCTGGACCACAGAAAAGCAGTTCAACACAAGAGGAAAAAAANAAAAAGAAAAAAAAAAAAAAAAAAAAAAAAAGAGAGAGAGAGAAGTAAATCTGCAAGAAAACAAAGGAATCTTCTCTATCCTTCCCAAATTTAACTTTCTTTTCTAGATTTTTTTTTAACTGAAAGAGACAGGAAATGTCAAACATCAGAGTCATACAATGGACTATCAGCTGTTTCCCAAACCAAGTAATCTGACATATGGGCAGAAAAAGATGGGGGGGAGGGTGGGCTGGAGGAAGCAACAACCTGAGCAGAGTAACTTCGGCACAGTGAGTTAAAGAATGCGGTTCCCTTTCTTCCATTACACAAAAAGCTGCACCAAGGACTTGGAACATTCCCATGCCCCACATCTGAGCAGCACAGCAGCTCCCACGGGTTTACAGCTATGGCCATCCCTGCCCTGCCCAGCAAAGCTCAGTTTTAACCCATGTCCATCCCTGTCCTGCACACATCGCTCCCTTCCCAAAGGGGCCCAACCCAGGCTCCTGCTCTGGGACAGGGAAGCAGGAACAGGACATCAATCCTATGCCCCAGCCTTGGTTCTTCGTCCCTGTCCTCATCACTGACACCCAGTAATGCCCAGCTTGTCAGGAGCAGCCAAAATCCCTCAGCCCTTCAAAACCCACCACCTGGAGAACCCTGGTCTATAAATCTTCTGGAATATGGCAAGCAGTAAATAAAGCCACTACATGACTGGTGATGTAGATTCACTTTGCAGCTCCCTCACTGTCATTCCTGCAAAGACAAGAATCCAGCACCTCCTGCCAGAAAGGAACTACGGAAATTCGCAGACAGCTCCAGTCAAAATTTTATTAAAATACGCACAGAAAATTAAATAACCAGAAACACTGGGCTAAAACTGAAAGCAGCTCATTCAGAATAAAGTTATTTAACCAATTAAGCTTTTCTCTCAGCAAAGAAATTACTTATTTATAAAAATACTTGACATGGCCACTACAAAATATTCCTGGAATTACTTTTGTCTCACCAGAGCCGCCTACAAATCCAGTAACATTGTAGACATACAATGAAGTGAGACTCATAAAAGTCCAACACTAAGAGATTACAGATATACTAAACTACATTTGAAAACTTCTTAGTAAACTATAGACTCCTATAAGTAAAAAGTCAGGAGTCTATAATGTAAAAAACAACACATTTTGAAACTTATGTCTCATAGCTGTCAGCTCTGAATGCATCATTATTAAAAACTGTAAGTTTGCCAATGCCTGGTCAATAGGTTAAGAAGAGTTTTCCTTTAAATTTTCCTTTGAATTCTCTGTTCTCACAAAATATTGTATTTTATGGGCAAGTATGGAGTCATAAGAACAGGCAATCACAAGGCCCTGACCATAGCATAGCTATTTTAAAGCTAAAAGATGAATGAAATAAAGTTTTACTGAAGAAGCTTTAAATTTCCTTCTTTAAGACACTGATTGTGGTTACAAAGCCACTTTGATCTCTGTTCAAACCATGCCACTGCCAAAACATGGTGGGGAGAGAGAAATGAGGGGGAACAGAGCTGCCTTGGGAGAAAGAAGGGGGAAGAGATTTTCACTCGGTCAGTTCCACACTCCAGGCTTAAATATGAATTTATGGACCTTTCTGGAGTCACCAAGGCATGGAATAAGAGTGAACAGGGAGGGACAAAAATGAAAGGGGGGGGGGGGGAAACCCAGTTTTTTTCCTCTGTAATTATAATTTTCATAAACAAGAATATATTAAGCTGCAACATTGGCTGATTAAAGAAAGCAGAGGTAAGTGCCTCACAAGAAGTGATACAGAAATATATGTGTCACATCTTATTACTTTTGTCATTTTAGAAGCCTGGCTATTTTTCTCCATTTTCATAAGCTGATTAAATACATTCCTTAATATAGGGGCAAGGTCATTGTGTACGTTTGAGCTCATCTGCGTTAGTCACATAAATATAAATATTGCCACAGGGCACCTTATACAACAGCACCACACAATAAAATTCCCCATCTGAAAGAAACAAAAGCTAGAATGCCACTAAAAGCTCCAGCCACATTTCCACATGCACTATTGCAATTCTGCTCATGGATTAAGCCACACATAACTCAATGAGAAATAATGTATTTTTACAGATTAAGGTAGAAAGTGAGAGTCAGAATTCATCAAAATTAATCAAAATTCACCGCACAAGCTAAAGGAAAGACTGTTTAAATCTTTTATGTTTGTGAGTAAAGCAGCTCCTTACTACAAGAGGAAATGCTGAGAACACTCCCAATGTGAAAAGCTAAACTTCCTCCCTGGTACCAGAGCAGGTTCTGCTCAGCCCTCATTATCATTTTGCAGGGCTGGCATCACACTAATGCACAGCTCTGTAATGAGCTGAGCCACAGCAGGAAACCACACAAGCTGTCATTCCCAGTATCCCAGTCCCCTTATCCCTGCGCTGTGCACTCACTCCACTACCGTGTGCACAGGGAACCCAACATCAGCTTTTAGTCAGAATTTGAGGTCTCCAGAGCAGAATATTTTTATTAGCTGGTTTCTCTTTAAAACTATCAGTTGATGTCAGGGAACTCAAGGAAAGAGGATCTATTTTCAAAGCAGTACTTTGAGCTCAAAATGAAAGTGGTGGAACAGCCTGGTCTGAGGAACAAAGATGCCCCCATGTAAACACACACTCCTTATAAGCAAATCTTCTGGATTTGGGTTGGGATCTTCTGTTGGAAACACTTGTGCACTTCTAAAACTGGCAAGTTAATACTAAAACAAGCATGTTTTCAGTCAGAGCAGTATTCTTGCTTATTATTTGTGTTACCATGGCACCAAGATGCAAATGCCATCGTGACAGACTCTACACAACGAGGTGCACAACTCACCCACAGAACAGTAAATGAACACACACAGACTCCAAAGTTTTGTATAAACTACGCTTGTCACCCTTAACAACAGTGGGAACAGCCCAACCACCTATCCAGTGTTACTGGGTTGTCCCAAGGATCCCACACAAGATCAGGAAAAGGAGTTTTGTAGGTCTGTGGACATCAACTCACTTTCTACAGCTACAATGGAACAACTAGGAAAAAAACAGGACATAAATTTATAATGAGGTGATCTTGGCATACACTGGAGCCAGCACTCAAGGAAAAATAAAAGGCAGAGAGGGAGCAGATGTGACAGCAGGGAGACAATGAAGAAATGCAGCAAGGTGCCAACCATTCCAGTCAAGGGATGTGAGAAAAAATGTGTAGGCACGTCCCTGTTCCGATCAGAGCAAAACCCAAACCCTGATAAAAGTGTGCTGCCACAACTAAGGATGCAAAAGTGGACTGGGGCAGATGGGGAGGTGGGTGTAATTCCATAGAGAGATCAAGGAAAGTGGAGAAAACAGGTGCATTCTCACCCAGTGAACAGGAAGCTTCAAACCAGCCCATCACAAAGTGCAACAGCCAGCTGTTGGGGGGGGGTGATATTTAAAAGCACTGCATCTGCATACACATATACCCTTTCATGTAATGCTTCTGAGAACTAGAAAGATGAAAATATTAAAATAAAATCCATAAAGATTCCTTCTTCATCTAATGACCAAAATTACTCAAGTTAACACACTCAGCAAATATATCTCATATGCACCACACTTATTTTTTTCCAATGAAGATTGAAAACCTTCAGTTTCTTTAGATTTTCTTCAAAAGAACTGCATTGTTCAGAAAGAAAATAATAGAAGAAAGGATTAAAAATTTCTATCTGTAGATCTTTACTCTTTCATATGAGGAAGCGCGCTCAGAAGAAAGCGAAAAAATTCAAGATCAAATGAGTCAGGGTGGGGAGGGTGTTTCAGAACTGGGGTTATGATGTCAAGTCTGTATTAAAAATGTAGAAAAACCAGAAAAATCTACTTGCAGATAGTGCTGCAGTAAATTAAAATTCTTATTCCTAAGGTGTAGTTACCTAGGACTTTTTTTAACACACCACCCTAATATTTGAGTATTAATTTTGTTGTGTTGATGTTCCCAACAGCCATCACACCGCCAGACTCACAGTGCCACCAGCATCAGGACAGTCTCTGGTGAAGGATTCCCAGCCCCAGGACATGTGTACATTCACAGGATACTCAGGATTTCAAGGAAACCTCACTCAAATATTTTTTAGTGATTAACTTGGGCACACTTAGTCTGAGCTGCAAATGTCACTCCTGTATCCCCCATTTTCTTTGGGAATATTCCAAAACGGTTGGTTATCCAACAGATCCCTCAATTCCCCTCCTGGAGCTGGGCACGCTGGCTGAACGTCACTGTCCCAATCTCTTTGCGAATCTGGGTATGTTCTCTTCAAACTCTCTCCCTGGCACATCCCATTAAACTGTCAAATACTCTGACAGGACATAATAAAAACCTACTACTGAAGTGATTTAAAACCTGAAATAATGTTTTATTAGCAAGAAGTGAACCAGCTTTCTAATGTCATCTCTCTACTTCTGTCTTGTTACCTAATGAAACTCAAGATAAAGATAACTAGAGAATCAAATAGTTTTGCACAACTTGAGGGGTTAATTCTATTTCTTAATTATTTATGCATGTAAATTCACACCTACATACAATTCCAAACAAGCAAGAGAGACACTGTGCATTGCTGTAACATCCAGCATGCCAAAATCCCAGCCCACTGCTTGGAGCACTGCATTTATGAAAACACAACAAGAAAGGACTACTAGTTAATTCACTAGTACTGAAGGCATTGAGCAATCAAAATTTACTATTAAGTCCTCTACTGACTATTATGCAACATCAAGGAATAGCTCACAGAAGCCTTTGCAACCTTCACTTTCTGACACCATGAAAAATCTTAAGGAGAATAATCCACATGCCACCTCAGGTTGCTTTAATTTCTTTTTTTTTTTTTTTTTTTTTTTTTTTTGAAACATCAACAAAACTCACTGATCAAAGGGGACAACTTCAGTTCCTGGATGTGAACTGCAAAAAGCAACAGTAGCAATACCCTTCACTGTTTGTAACTTCGCCTTTTAAACAAGAACAAACACAATTCCCACTGCCTAGACCCTTCTGGCACCGGGTTTCTGTAGGAACACACTTACACAAGAATACGGGACATCTTTCATAGCAGCTTCTATAATCTGGTCTCACTTCCCAAGAACACAGTCATGTCTTTTCCAGCATGAAGATTCCTACAGTACCAAATCTTTCTACCCCATGAAAGCTCCTCCAAATTTCAAGTCATTCCTGACACCCTTGGCTGTACTCTTTCCAGCTCTAGTATACTCAATGTTATGCAACTTCACCCCAATATCCCAAGACTGACTTGTGCCTTTGGATCCACCATAGCAGCAAAGCCAGATATTTGAGAAAACATCTTCATGCAAGCCCTTACTGTCATATGAGTAACCCCTACTCACAGGAAAAGCCAAATTAATTTCAGTAAGACTACTTTTATGATTAAGGATTATTCACAGGAAGACTGCTTGCCAGCTGAGGCTGAAGTTTTAATACAAAGCATATTACCTCAGAACATTTTGTCTCTAAATAGTCATTAGACAGCTCTTAATTAGTATTTAAATAAACCGGCCCATACAATGGCTTATTACCTACTGTTTATCAAAACAGACATTCTTTTCAGAAGCAGCAGCAGACATTTTGACTACAGCAAAAACAGAGTGAGGATAAATATCATTTCTCCTACTGCTGTGCTAGGAACAGCATATTCAGACAGAAAGTGTATTTTTAATGAGCAAGGCTATTATTCCTAGCAGATTAAACAAGTTATTATTTGAGGAATACTCTGATGACAAAGATGCAAACCAGCCTTTCCATCACCTTAATGGGAAAGGCTCCACGCTTAGAGCAGGACTGGGGATGTCTTCTTGCAGCTGGCTGGGGGCTTTTGCCTGCCAAAGCACATCACCATTAACCCATTTTCCAGAACGGTGCTGGATCCCCACACTGCTGGAGAACATACACACACAGTGGTGCTGCCAAGCGCGGCTATCCAGAGGGACAGCCCATGGAACCCAGCTCTCCCAGCCCAGTACCACGCCCAGCACCTGCACAGTCAAAGATAACTTTAAAACATTCACTTCAGACTCCCTGTCCTCAGGGGACACATTCTGAGCCCCCAGCACTGAAGGCCTCCAGTTTCTGGACATCAGCGATAAAAGAGAATCAGTTACTAAAAGATTTTAGAAAACGCTTCCCATCAAAAGATTGAGAAGCAGCAAAGGCTCCTAACCTCTCTAGCATGTCTATAGTTGACAGAAAAATAAAAATCATGAATCGTTAAACCAACTCAAATCTACCACAGCAACCAGACAGAGCTGGCACAGAGCTCTGGCTTCTCCAAGGCAGGGAGGCAGCATTCCTGCTTCCCCAAAATGAACATCTATGGTAAGAAATAACCATGAACAAACAGTATCACCATAGACCATAATTTTTTCAGAACTGTAATTCTCCAGTCATGAACATTTCTTTGTGATTCACACACAAAACAAAGTCTGCAATTGGAAAACCCCCAACTTCAAACAGCTAAATCAATTTTCAAAATATTTGTAATCCACCTCACTCCTAAAGAATGAGTGGATCCCCACGAACTAGTGGTTTAGATTTCGTTCTGTTACAATGAAAAAGTAAATGATTAGAAAAGGTTTCTCTAACTACTAACTAATACAGACTACTGTAGCTTTAATACTTCATAAATTTTGAAATGAATATGACAATCTGAGGTTAAAGGGTCAGTGGTGCAGGCCACATATTTCCAGTCAGTGTTTTTATTTTCAGTATCTTTCTCTGATACATATGTCCAAGAAAAAAACGAACACAATATAAAATAAATCTTCCTAATAGTTTTCATATAGGCTGTAATTCAAAAATTCTACTACTTGATTCCTTTCTTTTTTGTCAGAGCTAGAATACAATTTTAAAAAACAGAGTTTCATACATAGCACCACATTAAGGCAGAGATACCTCCCACAAAATTACATGGGAGATTAAAGGGTTGCACATTAAACTCATTAAAGCCACTTGCAAAAGAATTTTGTTAAACTTATTTCAGTGATATTGCACACCCATTTAAAACTGAATATTTCCCTAGCCTAGTCAGGTGGGAGAAAGGAAAGCAACCAAACCACATTAACTATGAAATAGCTTCACTTTATAATTTATGCGAACTGCATGCCAACAATTATTTTTACCAGTGACAGATTTGCAGATTGCAACTGCAGAAGTTCCGCCTCTCCAAATACACACTCTAGTATGCATTAATGAACGGGGACTTCACAACTCTTCGAGGAGCAAACCCTGCACTGCCTCCCTTCCACAATCAGATACGATTGTTCCCTTTATGCTTCCCGATTTATTTTCCTCCCTGGCTAAGAGCAGTGTAGTCAAAATCACCATAACAATCGCCCAAATCACCCTTCCTGCATCTCGATACACAGAGCACTGCTACATATTTATCAATATTACTACCTTCAAACAGAAGCACCGCAACAAACTTACATAACGTAACAGTTCAATAAAAAGCCAAAGTAAGAAATAGATCGTTCTCACAGAACATGCTCTTGGGACAGTTTTCCAGCAGTGGAAGAATACAGCTCTTGTCCCAGATTCTTAGAAGGTACGAGCAAAACATACACCAAACATATGTAGATTAAAAAAAAAAAAAAACAAACCCTGAGACAAAATAACAAGAAAGTTAAAAAACATAAAACAAAGAGCTTGATTATTTGCATTTCTAAGTAATTTCCGTTTTTTCCTCTCTCCTTATTTTCAAAAAGGAGCTAAAAACAATCTCTTCCGTTCTATCAGAAGAACATATGCACCCACCTCCAATTCTGTCAGAGCTCTGCTGCGGGGAGGGGACACCCACCACAACCCTTTCACACATGCTACCCCCAAAGTTGCATCACAAGGTTTTAACTCCACCACACCACGCACTGAACAAGTCCCTCCTCCCCTCCGACATTATCCCTATAGCACTGGAAGGCTCCAGCAGCCCTCTCAATCACTCAGCTGTTGCCCTGCCAGAAGGGATAATGCTCCTGTGCGTGCCAGGTAAAATAAAGCAAGGTATTTCCAAATTACTTTGCTATTAGACACAAATTGTTTTCGTATTTTAAATTTAAATTGCCAATATCTAGTCAGCCAAAACTGATAGCATGATTTCTGCAACATTAAACCACGCAATCGATGTCGGAAGTTCCCAGTGAGATAGGCAGACGGCATCTATGCAAACAATCCGGCACACTACTCTAAGCCGTTGTTGTTCTTCAGAGAAGAAAAAATTTAAAGGCTTGGGTTTTTTTCTTTTTAACCTCTTGCCCCCGAGCGTGATGTGTGCTAAGAGGAGAGCAGGCTGTAGCACCAGCTGACACGCCGTCACAGGAGCCCAGAGCTAAGTCCGACAGACGATCACACTACATGAGTGTTTGTTGCTGCTGAAATGGCGTTTGGCATTGTGAGAGAAAAACCCCCGGTTCGGTGGCACAAAGCGCGCAGGGCACGGAGTGCCAAGGGAGGCGGGAAGAGGAGCCTGTTTACCAGGGAAGATGGTCGTGCACGGCACACAGAGCCGTCCCGTTCCCCAGCTGCGAGCGCGATACACGGACCCGCAGCAAACCACGCGAAGGAGCAAAATAAACACGGGGACCGGGCCGGGGGAGGGGCCAGCGCAGGAGCAGCCCCGGGCCCTGCCTATAAACCCCCGGCAGCTGCTCCCAACCGGCAAACCCGGCGCGGAGCCATCCCTGGGCACCCACTCGCCCACCCACTCACCAGCGAGAAGAGGTTGGAGTGACAGTCCTCCAGGCTGGCCCCGTTCGCCACCCAGTTCGCCGCCGCAGTCATGATCCTCGGCGAGCCGGGCCGCCACGGCGGGGCATGTCTGGGGGGACGGCCGGGGGCGAGGGGCAAGGCGGGCGACCCCCGGGGCGGCCCCCGTCACTGCCCGGGGCGGCCGCCGCGCTCCGGC
>WBMY01003779.1:95069-135197 GCA_013397315.1 Donacobius atricapilla
CGCCTGCCGCCGCCGTTGCGCTGCGCCCGCCGCCCGCTGGGGGCGCTCGGGAGCGGCAGGGCCGCGGGTCGGCGGCCCCTGTAGCGGGCCCCTGCTGTGGGTCTCTGTCCCGGGTCCTTGTCCCAACCCTCAGAACGGGATCTCCGCTCCCTGCGGCCACTGACATCGCCCCAGGAAACGGCTGGAGCTGTGCCAGGGGAGGGTAGGCTGGATATCAGGACAAGGCTCTCCCCCCAGAGGGTGGTCGGGCGCTGAACGGGCTCCCCGGGGACCACTTGAAAGTCAGGAATTACCACAGGACATAAGAAAACCACTGACTTACTGGAAAAGGTGGAAAAGAGTTTCACATTGTGATGTTACAAGTTTACTAAAGGGGCGGGTTTTTTTCCCCAAAATAAATAAGGAACGGGATAAGGAAGGTTACCATTTCCTGTCTCTGAACCATACAGAATTATCTTATTACCGATCAAAGAAAAGCAAAAAGAACAGACATGCTACCCAGACATTTGGGAAAGATTTTCTTTTTTCTTCGGGCACTGCCCAGGCTCCCCAGGCAATGGGCACAGCCCCGAGGCTGCCAGAGCTCCAGGTGCACTTGGACAACGCTCTCAGGAATGCACAGGGTGGGACCGTTGGGATGGCCCTGGCACGGGCAGGAGCTGGACTGGATGGTCCTGACGGGGCCCTTCCACCTCGGGATATTCTGTGGCACGGGGACAGGGAAGTCCGTAGAAGGGAAGTCGCTCGGGGTGCCAGTCGTGGGGCAATCATGGTCCCGGCCATTTCGCGGTTCACAGGAGGGTTTCCCCAGCACCAGAGAGTGCATAAAGTAATTTTTAAAAGGCCTCAAAATTCGTTCCACAGCTGGTAGAAAGCAAATATTATGCTTAACAGGTGAAGATATTGAGCATTTCAGCTTAAGCTTCAAGACAGAAGTACAGCATGTTTTCAATTATTTGATTCAGTGGAAAAACTTCTCAGTCTGTGCTCAATAGCAGCTTTTCTTATCGTGATTTTGATCTCATTTAAGTGTCTTTTTTGCAATTTACCTTTCTTGGCAATAAATAAAATCTCTTGCAATGGCTGACTGGAGTTTATTTGGTTTTACCTCATGGTAACAAATCTCTCCCACAAAAACGCATCACATTTTTCTGAATTATGTACACAGAGTGAGAGACAGAATTTACGCCATAAGAAAATTTCCACCCAGCTCAGAGTTCTTACCGTGTGTGTGTTTCCTCTGATAAATCCATTATCCATCCAATCCCTTCCCTGCCACACTGAGCAGGAATTCTGTCTTGCAAAGACTGGGCCTATACTGTGAGGAAAAATGTTTTCAAATACAAATTATGCATGTTCAGTAACAATTGCAATTTATTCAGTCCAAGTGTCACAGCCTTGAAACTGCTTGTTACATCCTGGCACCCACAATCAGGGAAGTACTTTGGCCCATGTTACTCCCCTTCCTTTTGGCACAAGTCTAATAAAGAGAGAACACAATCTGACACTTTTAAATATGTCAAGCGATGTGTATTAACCAACCCCAAACCACATCCTTCCACATTAAAATAGTACAGCTTTTGTAACTCCACTGCAGCACCATGCACTCATCCTATCACTACAGGAGGCTCAGGGACAACAAACCATTTGATGAAGTATTTATCCTATTTCTGGAATAAAAGAATATCCGCTACCATTAATATATATATATATATTCTTACTATAGAAAATATTTTGGATTTGGGAATGGTGTTATTATTTATCCACATAAATCCTGTGCAGGATTGGACACTGCAGAATTCCTGTTCCTTCCATCTGCTGCTTAGCCTTCAAATGGTGTTTCCAGTCAGTATCATTTCTCTTATCTGGATCTTTCAAATAGTGATGACTTATTATGCTTTATTTTGTCAGGAAAATGTGGGGTCTAACAGATGATTCAGGTCCATTTTCATGAGGAGAAGTGTTAACATACTCATACTGTGCTGCTTTAGCCACCTTCCAGTCTTATGAATGTTAAATACTTTATAAATTAAGAATTGTGAAATCATAGTATGGCCTGGGTTGGGAGGGATCTTAAAGCCCATCCAGCCACAACCCCCTGCCATGGGCAAAGACACCTTCCACTGTCCCAGGTTGCTCCCAGCCCCATCCAACCTGGCCTTGGACACTTCCAGGGATGGGGCAGCCACAGTTGCTCTGGGTAACCTGTGCCAGGGCCTGGCCAACCTCACCATAAGCAATTTTCTCCTACCATCTAATCAAAATATCCCCTCTTTTCATTCTACTAAAAATCATGTCATGTCATTCAATTACCTGTTTTTTGGCAATGTTCTGAAGCTGAGTAGTTGGTTCTTGCATTTTGGAAATGGTACTGGTCACACATTTTGACCACGGCCCTGTGCTGCCAAGTCCATTTTGGCTTTAAACTGAAAAAAAAGGTAACATTTCTTTTCAAGTACACTTTGCCAGGTACTTGACTTTATATTGTGTTCATTTATCACAGAGAAGGGAAATCATTACAGTCTAATCCTTCCCTTCCTAGTTCCAAACTAGGGAAGTTCCCTTGCTGTCTCTGACAGCAGCGCTACTTCAAACAGAAAGTGTTCCACTTACAGATATCACATACAAGTGATACTTCCTTGTGCATAATTACCTGAGATGGTATGTGGTGGAACATGTTCCCCAACTCAGGGCATTTCAGTTTTATTCCCTGTTTTCTTTTACCTCTTTTCAAAAATCAATGAACATAAACAGTAACATTGGGGTTTCTACTACACAAAATTACAATTTTTCTGTAGCAGGAAGATACGATCATAACTAAACCTGTCAATGGATTAATTTGCAATTCCAAAGTTTCGCCACTGAAAGTTCCCGGGCTCTTGGAGATCAGCTCGGTCACACTCAGCCTTCCACACACAGCGCCAGGAATGAGCCAGTCCTCACATTACTCCAAACAGTGGTAGCCCAGCTTATTTCAGTCTAGAACAACTTCCCCAGAGCTCAGAGTAACGATGAAACCTGTTCTTCCAGGAGGATGGCTCAGCATTTCCATTGCCTTTTTTTTCACCAGCAGGTGCTGTTTAAACTTCAGACTAGACATGGAGGAAGTCAGAAAGCTATCACAGGAGGCTCCAGCAAAGATGGAATGGCAAACAGGGTCTTGGCTTTGTTTTGTCCCAAAGTCTGGCCCCTTTGCTGTACATCTCATCCATGGAAAGAGCATTTCCTGGAGGAATAGGATTGGCTGGAACAGCAGGCTCAGACAGGGCTCTCCTGGCACTGGGTCTAGAATTGGGCCCTTCTCACATCAGGAGCAGAACTGGAGTTCAGTTCAAGCTTTGTCTACGTCAAAACTCAGCAGCATTGGACATTCCATGACAAAGAAAACTCATTTCCAGGTGAAACATAGTTTTCCATGTATTTTAGCTGGTTACTCACTAGAACAAAGTGAGTACTCCAGCTGCTGCAGTACTGCTAAGGATTGTCTCATGTCTTATTTAAACAAGTGTTATTTTTACTGTTTTCTGTGTTCTCCTCCCCAGTAATGGAAAGAACAGGGAGAGGAGGATGATATGGTACCCAAATTATGAATACCACACAAACAAGTGATCTCCAACTGTTCCATATAGCAAAAAGCTAAAAATAAAATAGTTCTGTTTGCCCTCGGCTCTTTGGGTTGCCCTTAAATCAACTGTACTCAAGTGAGCAAGTCCATTGGCAAGAATTAAAAGTCACACATTTTAAAAGATTTTGACCATGATTTATGTCATTTCTTTTTGTATGTTCTCATGATACAGTACAGCCAAACAGCCTCACTCCAGCTATGTTCTCAGTGGTCTCATTGTCCATTTTTTATGAGACTGCATAAAATTTTAAGTGCTTTTCAATTCATTCAATACTTGCATATTTTTTCCAAGTGTTTATATCAACAACTCAAAATTATTTTGTTCTTAAACCAAAAGAACTTGCTTCCACACATTGGAGACTTAAGAAAGAAAAAAAACCCAAAACCAAACCAGCTAAACTAATTCACTGGCTTAATTAACAACATCTAATTTTAACTTAAAAATAATTTAAAGTTCAAAAAACAAACCAATACCTAATAGGTTTTTTTTTAAACAATGTATTGGTTTGGCATGAATAGTAAAAAACCAATTGGTGACCTGCTTCGGAACTGACGGCCGGGTTGGCCGATTGGATACAGGCGTACACCCCTGGAACACATGCCTTAAATACAGGTGGAATCTTGGGAATGTTCTCTTTTTCTGCGGGCCTGGCCATGAGGTAACATTGAGGCCGGAGGTGGGGGGCAGTCAGGGCCCAGCTCAGGGCCCACTGCCCCCGGGGCTGGGCTGGGGTAGCTGTGCCGGGGTGGCTGGGATGGGGCTGGAGCCAAGCCAGGCCCCGAGCCCAGCAGACGCCGGCAGAGCCACAGCTGCTAACATCCAGCCGATCCTACGGCCTTCACCACGCCGCCGGCTGGGCCGTGGGAGATGACCTACCTCTGCCCCCGGGTCCCCAGAGAGCAGCACCGAGCCCAGGCTGAGCCAAACCCACCCCATAAGACCGAGGGGTGGAGGGGGAGAGAAGATCCGGATATCTGGACCGCCATTTCTGAGCTTTTCTACACCTCGAAATTTGAGGCTTTCACCAATGCCACGGCAGAGACCACGTGGCCATCCGCAGGCCTGGGCAGGAAATGTTAACTCCTTCCTAACACGACTGAGACTTTTTTTAAGCTCTAACCCTTCTCAAAGAGAGAGGAAAGGCTAAATTGGAGGTATGTAAAGAGATAACATGAAGATATCAAAGTCAGTAAAGAAAGGGTGACTTCTTAAGTGGAAAAGATGACAAGTTGCCTTAGTTTTAGGCTATAAATCTCCTTAATTTAAGGTAATGAACTGTAATATTCCTTTAAATTGTGGACTAAGAATGGGGAGATGATTTTGCAGATTCAAGCAAAGGTGTCTGATTTTACTGAGTGGATATTGAATTAGAAACTGTAATCTCTGATTTTACTGAGTGGATATTGAATTAGAAACTGTGATCCAGTGATCCCATGAGATGTTTAAAGCCTCATCACCAGTGAAGAATGAGAAATCCTTTGTTGTGGAGTTGTGCATCTTTAAAAGGTGAAACCCCCATGTGTATGACCACGGCCCACATGTAGTCATGGGAAATGCTACATTTTGGGACACTCACAAATGCAGATTCTTGGGCGGGCTGCTTTTGTGGGAGCTGGAAGCCACAAACAGACTGTTGTGGAAAGTTGCCAGAAAAATTAGGAGGGACTTGTCTCTCTCAAAGACTGGATGAAAGACTATTTTATGAGTGGTACTGACTTAAGAATTCTGATTTTCTGTCTCTTTACATTGTTTTGTAGAAAGGTAAAATGTTGGTAAGGGTGAGGGGAGTGCTTTTGAAAAGGTTTCATAGTTATTTTTGTTTGCCCCTTTAGTGTGTGTTAATAAATCTAACTGTTTCTATCTTTAAGCTGAGTCTGTTTTGCCTTTCTTCTAATCCTATTCCATAGTAGAAAGACCACTACACTACATTTAACAAAACAAATTTGGCAAATGTGAAACCATTACATTTTTTGTGTTTCCACCTGGTTACGAACTTTAACCCATTACAAACACTGATACAGATGGCCTGTAAACTGCATTTTCATTTTAATTTTATTAAGATACAGGAATAGCTGCATTAGCAGGTTTATTTACTCCTGGTTTAAAAAAAAAAAAAAAAAAAAAAAGTTATCTGAGTTTTAAAACAAGATATTGATTTTCTGAAGGGTTGGGTACTTTTAGAAGGAAATTAAAAACATCAGTAGAAGGTTTGTTTGTAGAGCAGTTGTCCGTAGACCCATAGTTTAAGTCCTGCCATTGATCAGACTGTGGTCATTGAAGCAGCCAGCCTTGTGAAGGGTTCCACACTCCCCTGAGAGTCATACACATGAAAATTCCCTGGAAATGATTTTATTTGCTTGTCCCTATTACGGAGCAGTTTGAGTAAAGATTAATGACCTGGAAAGCCAATTTGGGGAAGTTTTTCCACCTCCAAGACAATGTTGAAAGAAATCTGCAAACAGTTGTAGATGACTTCCATTAACTGAAGGTCACATCATCAGGAGAGTGATCAGAGAAAAAGTTCAAATTAATACTCAAGTCCTAATGACAAGAATGAGGCACCTAAGCAGATTCAGGAGCAAATGTGCTGTCTTATTTTTATCAAAATGAAGATAAATTATCTGGGGAGCTGCTTGTTCTCTGGATTGTAAAAGATAGAAGAGAGCCAGGAAAGGAAGCAGTGGTAGGCAAGGGGAGATAGACAATCTTGTGCTGTCTAGAAAGAGAAAAGATCATCTCTGACTGCTATGGATGGAGGAGCATCAGGAGTGGGATGGACAGAGAAGGAACAGTGAAAGAAAGAAAGGCAACAAAGGTGCCCAATTCATTCTAAAGAGCAATGCTTGTAGCTGGGTGCCTTTACTGGTGATGGGAGTGTGAGGCAGCCAGGAAAAAAGGATGGCTAAATTTGTCTCTGTGAAGTTTAAACTTGCAGCAATGGATCTGAGAAAATCTCTAGAAAGATGGCTCTGGATGAAAGAATAAAAACAGTTCAGGAGCAGAGTAGATTGATTCCCTCCCTACATCACAGTGATATTTAGATGACATTTCAGGTATAACTGGTAGGGATGAAGCAAGTAGTAAATGCAAACTGTTACTTTCAAACAAGTGTAATGCTGAAAAATAGAAGTTGTTGGAAACAGATAAGATTTAAAAATCAAGCTTCAGGCAGTTCCATATATGCTGACCCATTTGACAGTCAAAATGGGTCAAAACCTGTGAACCGGTTTTCACTTGTTTTTTTTAAAGAAAGAAGGAGAATGGTCTGTGTTTCACAGAGGCTTTGGGAGCTTCAGGTGCAAGTGGGACAGAGAACTGACCAGAAGACCTTGCAAGGAAGGCAGAGGAAGGTGTTTATTTTCAAGTGGAAGTGAGGAACAGTTTTGTGCTCCAGCTTGTCCTTTTGGTTTTTGTGAGGCACCGTTGCAACTTCACATTTAAATATTCTGTAGAACAAAAGCAAATGAGCTGCTTGGAAGAACAGAGAGAAGCAAATGACAACTGAAACTGCTCAGGAATGAAGGGAGAGTGTGATTTAGGCAGAGAAAAATGGCAAATACTTTTAAATTGTAAATTATTTTTGCACTTAGAAGAGGAAAGAATGGTGATTTGGCGAGATACCTTGCATTAGGAATAAACATACCTGAGTTTCTGAAGGATTTAATAATCTAACATGAAGCTCCCAGTAGCCCTGCAGGCAGAGGATGGGCTTGTTGGGTCATGGTTTCATACCATCAAAGAGAGAGATTTCATCTTTCAGATGTTGTTGTTCTCGCTTGGTAAGAATTCAGCTTATTAAAAGGTGTTAAATAAGATACAGGATAAAAATACTACAAGAGAAAAAGAAATTATTTAAGGCTAAAAGGCAAAGTAAATATGGAAATAACATTTGGCAAACACATTCTGAGAACTAAACTCTGAGTTTATTTGTTGGAATAGATTGTGGGGTAACTCTGAATGGGTGATGCAGATTGGTGTGCTCTGACCCTGGAATCTGCCAGGCAGACAACACTCTGTGCTGCACATGTGGAATGTGCAACTTTTGGCATGGGAGCCCAAATATTAAAATTGGCCCATAAATCACAGTTCAGTTTTCAGGGTTTAAGAATCTTATTTTATCTGGATTAAAGTCCTCTTCCCCTCTGGCATTAGAAGGTGTTTATGACTGTAAAAACAAGAATTGGGAAGTTTTGCACTGAAATATCTAAGGGTTTCCCCTGCCAAAGTTACAAGGTTTACTTTGCAGTTTAAAATTAAACAAAAAATAATCTGCCAGTATGACCTTTGTGGACAAAGTGCAGGAAAAGAATGGGCAAATGGAATTCATCACTCCAAATATTTTTTAGAATTCTAAAAATAGTTTTCCTTTCCTGTGGTGGGAAAAGATAAGGTGAATTTTTTCTTGTAAGTCTTAAGAAACCTTCGGGGTTTTTGAAAGTCATGCTCAAGTAATGCTACAAAAAAGATGAATAAAAGCTGTGGCTCCTGTCTGTGATCAGTGACCACATCAGAGCCTGGATTAATGCAGCTCTTGGTCTTCTGTTATCTTCCAACAATTCCTCCTTCAAATATCCATAGGTGGAAACAGTTACCACTATCTGGAAAGGTATAAAAAGAACTTTCTAGGCAACAGCTCTGGAACTTCAGTCCATTATCAACCACTGTGCAGATTCTTTCTATCGAATTCAGATCTTTATAGGCACTATTTAATAGGAATTGCCAACTTATCCTCTTCTCTTCCCTCTAGATTTATTTTTCTTGTCATTAAAACGTATTTTATTATTGCGCCCTCAGATTTTGTACATCTTGATTTCTGAGGGTACAAAGTTGTGTTGTAAACTGAAAAGAGAACAAACCATTCCACAGATCTGGGATCTGAAGAGGGGAGAGAAGCTGTGCAGTCAGTGAGAATTTATGGGATGGAGAGCAAAGGGTTTGGAGTAGATGTCACTGCCATGGACTTCACCATTTAAAGAGAAATTGAAGTTCAGGTCATACCCCCGAAAAAAACCTCATCACCAGGATAATGTTGCCCTGATTTTTCAGCCCTCTTGTGTGGCTCACAGGTTTCATAGTTCTCAGTTTCTCGCACACGGGTGTTATAAATAGATGCAATGTTTTTGTTACATGAAGGTATTTTACATTTTTCCTCTCGGAGATATGGACAGCTGATGGACAGTTGTCTTGACCAATGGGATGAGGAGAGGTGTCAACTTTCTCCCCCTGTCCCTGGCCTTTGTAGAAATACTATAAAAATGGAGTCAGATCTTGTAATAAACAGTTCATGCCTTCTCATCAGACAGTGTGTATGTGTGTGATTGTGTGTCCAACAGCGACAGACTAAATCAGCTGCTCAGTGTCAGGTGTACTGACCAAAATGCAAAGGCAATGTCCCTGCATTTCACTCTGGAGCACACATTGCAATATTTGCATTAATTTCTATATTATTCACATTTATGTCTGTTCTTTCTTCTGTCTTTGCCTCCTCTCACCCCATTCCAAACTGGAGCCTGAACAACCCAGTGGAGGCTCATCAGTAATAATGAGATTGGATAAGAAATATTCTGTTTTACATTCTGTTACCACTCTGACCTCATTAAGGCCCTTTTGTTCTGGAACCTCAGTATCAGGACTTCCCTTTGGCCACGGAGCTGTCAAGTTCACTCAGAACTCACTAAAGAGAATAGTAAATCAAAGCAAATAGTCTGCTCTGGCTAAATTCTGCCATCAGAACCTATATGAACTCTATTTTTATAGAAAACAGAACATGTATAAAGCAAAGTGCACTCTGGTGAAGATCCAACCATTAAAATAATTTACTGGATATCTTTGATGTTAATTTTCTTCAGCTGTAAGCATTCAGTGATCCATCAACAGCAGACAAATGTTGTGCTGAAAGCTTTCATTGAAAATATGAGAAGGAATAAAGGAATTAGAGCCGTAAGTCTTCCAGAGATGCCCTGTGTTGACATCCCTGTTTCCAAGCCCTATAAAATGAAGCAATGCATTTCTCTGAGATTTTTAAGGTTCGACATGCCCTAATTTACAATGGAATTACAGAGCAAATCCTATTGTGCTACCACTCCTACTATCAAAATTTAAAATATTCACCTTAAGAGATAATATAATCATATACAATAAAATATTTCAACTGCTTTTAATTTCATCAACTGCTTTCTTGATTACTCAAAAGACTATCCAAGCCTTAAAATATTTGTGTAAAGAGAACCTGTTTCAGCTCAGAGATATCTGTTCAGCCTTCTGTTTTCATGCAGTGACTATTTCCCAGTGAATATTGCTTTTTTGGATTTTTCTGACACTCGTTTCAGGAAGAAACTGAAATGTTTATCTTTCTTTGACATACAAAGAGAGGAATTACACAGGGATATTTATTATTTTCCTGCATGGAGCCTGCAGCTTCTTGGCCTTGTTTAAGTCGCACAACAGAACTAATACCCAAATTCCCACACAGCCAATCATTTTGGCTGAAAATCCTTTGTCTGAGATTTTATGCAGAAGAAAAATGAAAAATTGAATGGCTTTGCAAAGGAGATGGACTGGGTAACACTGACCCAGTCCTGGCAGGAAAGTATTCCCTTGATCAAACCAAGGAGCTGTCCCCGCCTCCCCAAGGTTCACCCTGACCCAAGAGGGAACAGTTCACATGAGCCCCTGTATTTTCTGAAATCACAACAGATTCTGGTCTAGTCTAATCAGAGAGGACTTTCAGTTTTCTGGTACATGGACCTAAAATGGACGAAGACCAGCTCTGCTGATTTAAACAAACCCTCATCCTCATATTCAGGATCAAGTGTTGTTTGCACTTGCTGATTTGGGGCTTGATGGATACAAACTTATTCTGAAATCTGCTTGGTTTTGTTAGCAGAGTTGGTGGGGTTTTTTTAAAATTATTGACAAAGCTACAAGTCACAGCACTCTGCAGAGCCTAAATTCTATTCTACACCTTCAAGTTAATACAGTATTTTGACAAAACACAGTTGGTGTTCCAAATCCATATTTGGAAGAAATGTGTTTGTGTAAAATCTAAACTCACATCAGAACTGTAGAATTTGAGAAAAAGGAGAAATTTAGGAGTAGCAAATCTACCAAATCTCTAGGTCTCAATATTGAGCCACTAAGATGGACTGGATTAAGACACACAAATCATTGTTTTGCTGTTGTTTACATTGTAAATGCACAAAATCGTTGATAAGATTCAACTGGGTGCAGACCCCTGGGTTGCAGGAGGAGCACATTCCCAGTTTACACCTGGGCATTGGAGTTATTTGCAGCTGAAGCTCAGACACACCCCTTTTGTTTCTGTGGTACCTGCCAGGGAGGAGTTCCTCATCCTATCCCTCAGTGTGAACTATTCCAATCACTTATCAAAATACTGAAAACTTGCAAGTTTTTCCATTTTTGCAAATGGAAGGAAGGGTTTGGTAGCATGAGAGCTGGGTAAAAATTCTAGCACAACCCTCAGCTCACTTTGTAGTTTCAGGCAAGACTCCTGACTGCCTGTCTGTGTTACAGGTCAAATATTTTAGGAACTACTCACAGATGTTAAATGAAGGATTACATTATTACTATAAAAAGTTACTCTATAATACTATTTTTCAGATAATGACACCATTTATGAGCCAAAATCCAATTTTTACCCTAGGAGCCAATTCGTACCTTTGGAGCCAACTGCCATCAATTTTCAGCCCCTGTGTCACAGTATCGTGCTTCTGTCCCAAGCTGCTTCTTGAGGTCAATTCATCACGGATGCTGCCTGCTCATGGTGTGTGCTCTGCCTCCAGCTTGGGATTAACCAGCTATCTTTCCACCCAGGATGGTCTGGGAACCACTACTCCAGTCCTGCCTCTCAGACAAGGGAGGGTACAATCCATGGGAGTTTCAGGCCTGTGCTCTCTCAGTGTTCCTTCAGGAGGTACCATACTCAAAGGTGTCCTTTAAATCCACTTTTCAAATATAATATGAGCTCTGACGTGCATACAAAATTTACATCGTAGCAGTTGGAAAATCCCTTCAGTTCATGTGCCCCTTATAATGGAATCTCCAGAAAATGGAGATACTTTCCATAGGCTGGAATAAGCAAGCTGACATTCCACCTAACCTAAAGGGAACCCACTTTTAATGAAGCAAAGTTTTCACATTTGGTTTAAACAAAGCAGTACAGCCCAAGTCAAAAGTGTGTCTGTGTATCACACCCAGTGCTTGGTGAGCTGCACTCCCTCTCTGGGAGCAGTGGGCAGGGAGTTGGGCAGTGCAGAAATAACTCCCAAACTCTGCTCTCTGGACTCCTCCTGTCTCTTGTAATTACTTCTACTTGGAAATGTCTGCTAAATTCTTCCCAGTGGACATATGGCCTCAGCAGGTAGGAACAGGACGAAAGTGCTTTTCTTGCACTGACATCAGTGGGGGAAGGGTGACTGAATGCAGCTCCCATGAAAATTAAATATTACCTGACTCCTGCCCTTTTATCAAGAGAACAGCAGCATGGCCTAGTTATTCCTACAGCTTCTTGAAAAATCTTCAGGCTTTTGCTTTCATATAGAAAGTATCTTTACACTTAATTAGACAATAATGCCAGTCAGCTTCTGCTAATTATTTGTATTTTTGCTTAACGCTTATAAATCTACTTGTTCAGGTATTATTACAAGCTAATATTTGTCTTGTAACACCATTAGTCATTACAATTAACAAGTAGAAATAGATTAGTCATGCATAAACAATCTCATAAATGAAGTATTTATGCCCCCTTTGGGGATTGAAAGGAAGGTAATTTGAGCCTTTTATGATTATCAAGGGAAACCTGACTTGTGTCTTCTATTCACATTGTTTTTTCAGGATTTCTTTTGGGGCAAGCTCACTGGCTGAAGGCTTCCTTTAAAGTCCAGTAGCACCATAAGAAGTGTTATGGATTAAATGAAAACCATGAGGTGTCACCTTATCCTAAACTGCTAGTCTGCATTGTTCAAAACTCATCAATTTTTTCTTTCAAAAATCTGTTTAGTCAATATTTCAGCTTTTCCTGTGGCTGCAGGAAAGCTCCCTTTCCCACCTCTGAATTTAGAAGTTTTGCTTGATCAGTGAACAAGAACATTTATCCTCAGATTTAGGGCTTCTCTCACCTGTCTCTGAGAAAGACAGACTGGAGATTACAAAACTGTGACCCTAATCTGTGGGGCATGGAGAGCTCCCTTCTCAAAGCCAATCCAAGCCCTGATCATGAACTTCAAGAGGTATCTTCCAAGAAAAAGGTTATGCAATGGGTTGATCAAAAATGTGAGTTACCAAGTTTGCTTCAAGCAATTGTAAAAGGGAAGGGTCTGCAGAATTCCATACTTTTTATTCCACTTCCAAGTGGCTTTTATCTGTCTCTTTTACATAAAATTTCATCCTGTTTCTTTCCAATTTGATAAGCCACTCAAAAAATGGTCACTCTTTGTGTGTGTATATAAAATCTCATAAAATGTCGCTTTTTAAATGATTGGGTTAAGCTGATCCATAAAGCCATTTTAAAATGAAAACTCCAAGTCATTTCATGTAAGTGAATTTAACAGCTGTGGATTATTGCCCCACTGGTTTCCCTGCACTGCCCACAGGTGAGGGCACTGTCCCTGATTTTAATAAACCATCCTATTCCTACCCAGGCCTTCATTTTTTCCCTTTGCTATCTTTAATTTCATCTAATATTTCTATGCAAAATCAAGCAACTCACAGCTTTTCCTCAAGGAAACATTTTCTCCAACTAAAGAAGTTGTCAGGCTTCCCGAAGGAAGGTGGGAAGGAGGGAATATTTGTTGCTATGTTTAGCACAATTACAGAAATAGGTCACATACTGTTTCTGAAGGAAATGGATCACAGCACAGAGGCCCCCACAACTCATTCTGGTCTCCCTCCCTCCACCCTCGTATGCAGTGCTTGAAGCATTCCAACATCCTTGCCAAATTCCCTCACAAATACTTTAATTCTTTACGTGCATTTCTCATTCCATCTGTTCCACATGCTCTTTATGCCATTTACATTCACTGGCAGGGGCTGTGAGATGACACCACACGGTGTAAATTTGCCACAGTTTGAAGCAGTTTTGGGATCGCATGAGGGAAAAGCAGAGCAGCTCCAGGTCTGAGGTTTGCTGCCTGAGCCCCGGGTTCATCCAGCTCAGGGCAGAGTTGTGGGAGTGTCACTGGCAGGTTGTCACAGTAGCACCACGAGGATCAGGAGGATTAAATCCTCTTCTGTAGAGGATTTGTGATGGGACTGCTGATGTAGGAGACTTTGTGCCCAAATAAACAACAAATCACAAGGCAAGTGTGATGCAAAGGAGGAATAAAGGAATGCAGCACTCAATGGGAAAGTTGGAATCACTCCTCAACAAATGCTCTCTGTGTGCTCCTCTACCACAGGAGCAAACCACAGCCTGGGAGCCTTTGGGCTTTGCCTTTGGGAGGTATCCATTGGCTTTGGGGTTTGGCAGTGTGGTCACTCCAGCCCACAGCCAGCTGTAAAGTCTGGAATGCACAGAGAGGCCATTGCAAAAGTCTATGTGACACAGATTTAAGGGTATTTTCCAGGATAAGAATGGGGAAAAGCCCCTACCTCTTCAGGTAGGGACTTCACCACAGGGACATTCACACCACCAACCCACAGATCGTCTGTGTGTGCTTAGCCACAGGCCTTCAACTCCTTGAGCAAATTATATAAAAACCTCAAGCCCTGAAATTTCAATTATGCGATGAGTGCTGGACACCAAATCTTTCCTTTCACCTCCATAAGAGAACCTCAGATGAAAGAAACATACACTTAAAGGACACATAGGAGTTCAACAGAGATTCCAGGAAAAAAAGACAAAACTGTGAGGCTTGGGCACAGCCTGCCCTGTGGGAGGCGCCTCTGCAGCAGTTCCCCAGGACCAGTGTACCCAGTACAAGGAGTTTGGCGTCCTGGCAGCAACAGCAGAGCCGGAGAGCTGGAAGATGTTACAAGTATCCATTTCTCAGACCATTACGCAATACAACTACTTTACTACTCTTATTAAGAGGTTGTGAAAGTACACGCTAGATTTCATCAGAGGTCAGTCAACAGTTCTAACCTTTCCTTTTCCCAGAGTGAGACAGCTCAGCTTTTTTACCTGGCAAAACAGATTTCTCAATCTTTACCTCTCCATTTTTCCACATTCCTTTCCTCATGTAAATTTTCCTGCTCTACACCATACCGTGTTATCTTCTACCCCATCTCTCTCTTTGCTCCCTGCTTGTTATTGCTACATTGTCTTTAACATTTCCCTGCTCCCCTTTTCTTGCCAAGCTCCAGTTTTCAACCACTGTGAAAACGTTTGATTCACACAGTTCATTGTTTCTTCTTCAAAGGAATCGTCATTTAGAATAACCTGCACATGCTGGAGCAAAGGCAGGAAAGGGAAGCCTGGCATTCCCTGCTCACTCTCAGTTTGAGGCCTTGTAGGCAACTGCCCAGCAAATGAGGAATAAGGAGAATAACAGCCACTGTCCTGGAGGGAAAGGGAATTGAGGTTTTGCAGCATAGCATTGGATTTTTGATCCAGACTGTCTCAGGCAAAGAGAAAAAAAAAAAAAAAATCTACTAGATTCTCTATTGTCCAAACTCGCTGTCCCTTACACATGTCCCAAATTAACCTCGAATAATACACCTTGGATTCCTGATCACTTCATACCTGCCTGATAAATTGTAGCACAGGATCAGGAGTTTGAGGTGATGACATGACCCTGACTGTTGGTTTGATCTGAGGCTGAGAACTCCCAGAGGTGTAAATCTCTCTGGGAAAGAGCTGAGGTAGAGCTTGCAATGGAGTCAGGCTTCTGCATCACCCTGCCCAAGGGAAGGCAGGGCTCTCATGGGGAAAGTTTGGTTCCTCAGCAGATGGACACAAAGTGTCAGCGGAAATCCTGAACGGAGGGGAGTGTTTGAAGTGCCTTCCTCCAACATGATTTAAACTTCATGGTCCTCAAGTGCAAAAACCTGACCTCCGTGGCCACCTTTGCTCGCCTTCCACAGCACCGGAGCTCCATCCAAGATCATTCCCCTCGAGTTTAGCTACCTGAGGTGATCCTTTTAGAAAGCATGCTCTGCTGACACTGAGGCAATGTCCCCTGTCACTCCAGTAGCAGGGAAATGGGAGGTTTCTCCATCTCCCTAAGGAGGTCCAAGCCCACATCTCCCATGGAAATTACCTCAGTACTACATTGTAGGGTGTTTGTTCCAGGTGGAGCATTCCCCACCCTTGCTTTGACGATAGCCCAGTGTGCAGCACAGTTAGAGATATATTGGGCAAAAGAGAAGAATTATTAAAGCCTAATGAGTAAAGCACAGACTTATTTTGCCTTCTTTTGCCACTGACTGCTTTACCTAATAACAGGTAAGGACCTGAGCATGCACATCTCTTTGATCCACGGAACCACTGGAACCATGGGGAATGGGCTCATCCCATGACTTTCACTCTCCTGCTCGGAGATTTTCCATCTGAGGTTGTTATTGCATCTTTTAGATTTTTCTTCTGGTTTTAGGTTCGTATTGTCTTGCTAATTACTGCATTGTCTTTACCTTTTGACATTTCATCCCTAACAAGTGCTGCTTGCAGAATTGTGGAGAGTAAGAAATCCCATTGTCACCTCATCAAGTGTCCTGTCAGGGAGAAAAAAAAACAGGGGGATGGGATTCAATAAATGTGCAGTAAAGCCATCCAGGGAAGTGTGTCCCACTGGCTCCATTTCACCAAATTTAAGCAATTCTACATTACAAGTGATTTCCCTATTTTACCTTTTGTCTTCTTTCCAGACAGATTTGAAATTTTCACTTCTTCTCATCATAAAGTATCACAGAACCACATGTTATACACAGTACATATAATTTATGGTTTCTTAGACTATTTTTGTGATCTTATAGTTGGAAGCCAGCACCACTTGAGAATGACAACTATGAGAAATATTTCCTCTTCTCCACCTAGGTTGCTAAGCACAAAGCCAGAATAGGTGAGAAAAGTTTCTAATAAAAATTTGTCCACAAAATCATCTGTGTCCTTACCAAAATAATTCTCATTAAGAAATAAGTATGGAATAAAATCATCACTCAAATAATTTACAAGTGAAATATCAGGAGCAAGGACACTGAGAAGAGCAAGGCCACTTATGGTTTAGGGTAGAGCTCAGTGTCTCCTGTGGTTTAGGTACAAAAACCTCTTCTGAGTGGAGGAGGGGAACTGTTCATGTGCCGAATAAGTAGTTGAGACTTTCACACCAAGCACCAGGCACAGAGTGAATTGAATAAAACAGTTCTGAGTAGTAATCCCAGTGGGACTTGGGCCAAAGGGTGAAAGGAAGGGAACACATTGGAGTTGTTATTCAAGATGCCTTGGAATCCTTCCTGACCCGCTGGGTCGGAATTTCTGACTCGACACCCTGCCTTGACTCAGAATAGGAAACTGGATCCTAACTGCAGGTTTCTTTTTATAGAGCAAACTCTATTGCCAACTTCCTTTGGAGCACAAGTTTATGTCTCCTGGTCTTTAGGCACTACACCACTCATGAGACACAAGTGCAAGAGAAGGTGAGCTCTGTTCCCTAAAGATGACCTAGACGTTCTCCAGAAAGCAAACAAGAAGCCCAGAGCTTGTCTTTATTCCCTGTGGAAGGGAATGCAGAATTCACTGAAGGGTTTAAAACCAGCTGGCTCATCTTCAGCCTCCTCCTTCTCCCCCTCTAAATTTGGCCAACATGAAAGGACAGCGATGTGGGCCAAGAAATGCTTGCCAGTATTAGAGGCTAAATTGGAGATTTCTTGTGGAATGCAGTAATAGGCAGGGGATGGGAAATCATGCTCTGGGAGAGACCTTGATCACCAGGATTTTCTCTGAATTTCTCCCACAGGACAGAGTCTGTCCTGGGAGATCAGACAAGGCTCCTCCAAGCTTGTTTGGAGCACCGTAGCTGATAAGTTTGCACACCACAATCGGAGGTGTGTTCTAGCTCTGCTGTTGATTGCAGCTTAGAAAGGGAAAGCTTTGCAATAATTGTGGCCACTTCTGTATTATTCTATAATTGAAAACAAGAATTTCATCCCTTCATTTCCACTGAATGGCAAAGATCAAGACTTCATTTAAAATATATGAATCATGTAAGCAAGGCAAAACCTCTCAGAATCTTTTTTGATGTAGTGACAGCATCTCCTCTTTTAAAACCATCCACATAGTTAAATCCACATTCATCATTTAACCCCACTGTATCTTACATGAAATTTTTGGAGTGAATTAATCCCAGAACACATGATATTAATTAATCTTGCAATTTCCTTCTTACTGAGGCAACTTCTCAATTCTGTGAAGAAGGCAGAGCTAGCAGGCAGGTTCCAGCTCTTGGCATCCAGTTTGGGTTTGAATGAAATGCAGGTATTAGGTGACTTGCCTGAGGTTATGAAGAAATTAGAGGAGCAACCTAACACAGAAACCACAGAACCAAGAGAGGCACTTAAACTGAAAGGCATCTCATCTCATCCAAGACATTTAAAAATAACATCTCTATAAAGAACAAAATTCCAGACAAAATTGTATGTGATACCACATTTAATATTCGCTGTCCTATAAAGAAAATTCATTTTAAGTAGTCAGACAGAAATTTAAGTAGTAGGCCAGAAATAAGATGCAAAGAAAGTCTTCCTATTCTTCCCATAGAACCCAAACTCTATGGATTTATGTTATAATATGTTTTCCAGAAGTAAGATCTTGGTTTTGGAAAACTGGAAGGAACTGCACCAGAACCATTTTCAGCATCAGTTCCCTCCATGCCTTTAGCCTCTTCTTCTGTTTGCAGCACAGGAAGAGTTGGAATGTCAGGGATCTGTTTAATGAGCTTGCCTGGATTGACTTCAGTCCTCGCATCAGGAGAAATAACATTTCAAAACTACTAAAATAACATATTCTAAAATGACTAGTATGTCCAGACCCTACACATTTTTAAGCAGTATGGCTCAGGTCTCGTTTTAACAAAAACCATTTTTCAAAATTTCCCCCTGTATCTTCAATTATTTGCCAAATCTGTCACAGAAACCTGGATTAGGTGACTTTCTTCTCCCTCTTTTTCACAGATACAGTAAGACAGGGAGAAGAAGGATATTGATTCCAACATGGCTGAACAAGTACTTCTGCTGGAAATTCTACCAAATTCTACTTTCTACCAAAGTAAATTTCCACTGGTGTCTGTGGATGTTTTTGTTTTTCACACTTTCACAGACATAGATGTTTATATACTACTTTATTTGTATGACTTTATAGCCAAAAACGCAACTGAAAAGTTCAGACTACATCTAGGTGAGATTTGTGGGGTTATTTCAATTAATATTCCCTGTTACTATTTCATTAGATTTATTCATTCTAATTAGCAGTGATTTAAAGAGAAAATCCTGCTTTCGTTGCCTCGAGGCACACAGAACTAGCAATTGGGGCTGGCTTTAACACATTCTCCTTCCACAGGGGAAGGAACCTTCCCCAGTACAAATACCAAAAGGATTCAGATCCACTTCATCCCGAGGGTCTGCTCCCTGCAGGATTTTTCCATGTTATCTTAGGCATGTGACAGATGGGATGGTTTTGGGGGGACAGTGGTAGGATGGAAGGAATGGAAGGACACAAGGAACTTTAGGGCAGCACCACTGGGAAATTAATTCATCCTGCACACAACACAGACTGCCGGGATTTGGGTTTGATGGCAAATTTTCACTCGTAGGTTTACAGAGCTGTCACTTCGATTTGGGAAGGGGAAACCACTCACAGACTTATGCAAAGCCTCACCATAATTCCAGCTTCTCCACCAGGTCATGCTCAGTTATTCCAAGAAAATCTCCTGATTGCCAAAGAACCAGCTTAAAATTACTCCTCCAAGCATGATTTGGCTCTGGACATGGGAGGTACATCAGGGGAATATTCTCCCTGTGGCCCGTTCCTTGGAGCTCCCATGGAGGTCAGGGAAGTTTTCTGCATGAGTTGAATGCAGGAAGGCATTGTGAATCTGCTCTGCGGTGACAGCATCTGCATTGCAGATTGGAGAGGGGAATTTTGCCCTAAGTGCCAAATCTCATCTTTTAGAGCAAAACTATTTTTGTTTTATACAAGTACAGAAAATGATCATCTGGGTAATACAGAACTGAGGAGTTTAAAAGTGAAAAAACCCGGTAATTGCCCTGCCATTCTGAAAAGTAATTAAAAAATACTTTTCTCTAAGTTATTTTTTAAAATATTTTTGTTCCCACGCGTTTCTATGCCTAGCAGTGGTGACACAGGACACGTGTATTTATTTTGTTGTTGATTTTCAAAATGACTTGAGAAGCTTGACCTAATGTGCAGAGATAACTCTTCACTATTTATGTGGTAAAAGCCAGCACCATTCAGGAACAAACTATAATCCCCAAGTTAACAGAGATTTTATTCTGATATGAATGGTGTGCAGTCATATCAGTACAACATTTCCTGTCAATTTAGAACAAGAGGAGAATGCAATGTAGAATTTAAATGCTGAAATTACAGCAAGAATTAAGATGTGGGTAAACACATTCTCCCTCCCTCAAATTTTGGGATGAAAGACTAGCATAAGGGCCATGGAACATTTCATTACAGCATTTACAGCAACAACCAGTACTTGAAAAATAAACCCCTTCCTTTTTCTTTATTCCTACTCCAGACAGTGCTTTGTCCTTCTCTCCCCTGCCACCCCCTTAATGATAAACCCAACATGTAATTTTCTGCCATTTCAAAGCCCAGTTTAAATACAGGTTTAACAAACACTGACAAGGAGTTGGTACATTTATTGATACACCTGATGATCTGAAAAATAGCTACTTCTGCTTCCCCAGTAAGTGTGGTGGAAGCTTTGTGCTGTATTTCATCTGGAAATGGGTTTCTTCAGTACAAATGTGTTTTGTAGCAGTGGCTTGGAGTGTGGAGTGTGATGGTGAAGCAGTAAAAGGGGCAGCTTTAGCAGTGTCAATGACCACAGGACTCAAAAAGAATTTGCTTTGGCGTATAAACTGCCTTTGAAAAATGAGTACAGTGAGTCCATGCAAGAAGTTTCAGCCTCAAGTGCTCTTTTAAACAATCCCTGGGGAGAGTGGCAAAGGACAGCCTGGACAACACTTGAAGCAGTCCTTGCTCCTCCTTTTCCATTGGTTTGAAGATGGTGATTCCTTTAACCTGCATCAGTGATAAATGATATTGTTCATATATTTGTAAAACCCTGTGTGTGAGAAGCCAGCTCTGAGCACCACCCTCCCGCCCGACCTCAAGAAATCTCAACAGATTTTAATGTGGGTACTTGAGTCTGTGAACTTCAACGTATCCTGGCATCCATTGAGCAAACTAGTGTACCCAGCAAAGAGGTGAACAAGACCACAGACACAGATAATTCTGCTGCATATCAGTGCTCCAAGATGTTGTGTTTCACCATTAGGTTTTTCTTTCTCTCTTGGTATATATGCCCTTTAGGCCAACATTCCTCCCAACAACCCCTGTATTAATCCAGACTCTTTGCAGCTTGGATGAAGTAGATAATGACTTAATCTGAGATTTGGTGTAACAGCAAATGAAATTAGGCCCTGACACCAAAAGCACTTCAGGGAAGGGACATAGTCTTAATAATTGCCTGTAAACAGTCCATCAGTTCCCCTGAAAAAAAGATTTTTACAACGTGTTCAGTGTCCAATTTCACAAGATGGCATTCTGTGATGTTTTCTGTATGAGATGGGTCTTCCATCCCTGTCATACAGACCCTGAACTGTCAATTAATGAGCAAAGGAGTAAAAGCCACCTATCCACCAGGCACTGCCTTCACTTTTCTATCAGAGAAACAATTACCTCCCTCTGCCTCAGAAAATGAAAACAAGAGGAGAAGGAACTCTTCCTGACACACTTGTTTTGAACACGGTGTGCATTTCTCCCCTCCTCTATCAATAAAGTTAGATCATGTTCTGTTTTCATCAGGTTACAGAACATTTCACTCTGTCAGCATGAGATGATTTGCAAGCGAGGTGATAGATCTCCCTTGCTGAAATAAAGGATCTTCTCATGCTATTTAACAAAGTTCTGATTCTAATCACATTCATCACTATTTGGTTCTGAAATTTGCTGGAGTATTTACATTAAGTAAAACAAAATGATCCTCACAGACAATCTGAAAGGGAAAAAGAGTCTTTCAAGATTAAAAAAATGAGCTAGAGACAAACCCTTCAGAAGAAAACCTGGTAGGACTTTGAAAGTTGCCATTTAAACTCTTGTAGTAATCTCTCTTTCTAAGATTTAGTGAGGAAAAAAGGGTTTTGAAAGAGACAAATCAAAATTTAATTATGCTAAAATGACTTAAGAAACACTACACACTTCCCCTTTCATTTGGTCCAGGAATGATGGATGCTTTGCAAGGGCACTGAGTCACAAGGCAGGTGATTAATAAGATGTGGGAGATTCTTCTCTCAGTTAATACTGATTAGTTCTGAATGGGCTCACTCTACACCTGTCGTACATGCAAATATTCATATTTCAGAGCCAAAAGAATTTTGGATGTGCATCCTGGGAATGATACTTGTTACCAAGTTTTCAAAAGTTGATACCTCTAATTGATACCAGAGTTTTGTAAGAAAATCCATTTGTGAATGAGAATGACCAAAGTATGCTCAAGTCACCTGTATTCACCCCTGTGAATTTATTTATGAGCAGCCTTTGGAATGCTACAATAACATCTTTTCTGTGTAATAGTCCTTAAATTCTTTACAAGCACCAATTATGGTGTGGAGAGTGTTGTCCTCATTTCACATGCACACAAATGGTAGAGCAAAGCCAGGCAAGGACTCTGTATCAGTGACAAAATCTGGACTAACTAATCATCTTCAGCTCAGAGAAGAGAAAATTAGGACAGAGATGTAAATCCCAAGTGCCAGAGATAAAATGGATGAAATATTATTATTTGCTGTTTCTCACATTACAAAGATAAGGGAGCCATGGGGAAGAAATCTGATAAATTAGTTTTAAACCAGACAAAACAAGGGTTTTTATTCATAATTGAAACTGTGGGATTCACTGATGCAGGATGTTGTGGAGGCACTAGGATCTGAAAGGACTTAAGTTATTTCATGGAGGAGTGATCCACTGACAGTTATTAAACATGGTGGTTTATGTGCATCACTGCTGTAGGGACACACACAAACCACCACCTGTCAGGAGCCAGGGGGATTCAGCAGTAGGATCTTATCCTGTGCAGAGCCCTTCCACAGCTCAAGTTTTCCCAGTTACCGGGTTTGTGTCATCTGTGTGCCACAGGCACTGAGGTCAGAGTAGAGTCCTGTTGTTTCCAGGGAGTTTTTAGAGAGTTTCTGCTTTGACCAGGAGTAGAGAAGACATAGAGCTGTTGGAGGGAGTGCAGATGGAGCATCTCTCCTGCAAGGAAAGGCTGAGATTACTGGAATTGTTCAGCCTGGGAAAGAGGAGTTTTGGGCTGACCTGATTGTGGCCATTTAGTGCTTGAAGAAACATGAACAGACACCATTTACAAGGGCTTGGAGGGGCAGGACACATGGAATGGCTTCCCACTGCCAAAGGGCAGGGTTAGGTGGGATATTGGGAAGGAATTCTCCCCTGTGCAGGTGGGGAGGCCCTGGCACAGGTTACTCAGAGAACCTGTGGTTGCCTCGTCCCTGGAAGTGTCCAAGGCCAGACTGGACAGGGCTTGGAGAAATCTGGGCTCATGGGAAGTGTTCCTGCCTGTCGTTGTTGAACACACAATCACACACACATACACACTGTCTGGTGAAAAAGTAGGAACTATTTATTACAACATCTGACTCCATTTTTATAGTATTTCTACAAAGACCAGGGATTGGAGGGGAAGGTTGACATCTCTCCCATCCCATTGGTCAAGACAACTATCCATCAGCTGTCTATTCCTCCAAGAGAGAGAATGTAAACTAACATCTTAACAAAAACATTGCTTCTATTTATAACATCCGTGTGTGAGAAACTAAGAACTATGAAAAAACATCCGAAGCTGTGAGACACACTAGAAGGCTGAAAAATCAGGGCGACACGTGCCCATGGCAGGGGGTTTGGAAATGGATGATCTTTAAAGGTCCTTCTAATCCAACCATTCCATGCTGATTCTGTGATTTTATAATCAGGGATACAAATGCCTGTGTCGAAACATTAGAAAGACATCTGGATTCTGGATCAAGTTCACAGCATGGATTTTGATTCTGTGTCCTGGCTGTGGGAAAGAAGCAGCCAAAATATCACAGGAATATCCCACTTGAAATTCAAAGACACTTAAGACAATTTAACCAGTAAGAAAAAAAAAAAAAAGAGAGATAAAAACATTAGCACACACAGCTTCTAACCAAAAATTCATCTTAAACTTGACCCTCATCCAATTTTCTCCTTTTCTCCCTCATCCTGTGTATAAATTCTTTCACTGGGAATGAGCAAACCATCACAGAGCTGTCCAGAACCCTTGATGTATTTCCAGTATGTAGGACTTGCACAGCTGAATATAGAGACCTTACAAGTTTTTTCTGCTCACTCTGCTCCAGAGAACTTCAGAGAGAAAGGAATACACCAAGTTCCAGGGAAGAAATGGTTCTGTAAATTTTGCATTTTTTATCGAACCTAGCTGATGGCTACATCCCACTTAGGAGAAATCCTCCTTCCACAGCCCCTCAGAGAGAGCACCTCGTGTCCAGCACTCAGGCAGAAGAAACTCTCTGCATTCCCCAGCTCACTCTGAACTTTTGACCCCATTGTATACTTGAACCATCAGGATTATTTCCACAACCTACTTTTCTAATGTTTTCCTGCTGCAGAGTGACATGGCCCAAGTGTTACTGAATGCTGGGGTTTTAACATGGCAGGAGCTGCTCAAGTGCCACTGCCCAGGCTCCCCAGGGAATAGGCATAGCCCCAAGGCTACCAGGGCATTTGGACAATGCTCCCAGGCACTAGATGGGATTGTTGGGGGGTCTGTGCAGGGCCAGGGGTTGGACACAATGATCTTTTGGGTCCCTTCAAGCTCAGCAAATTCTGTGTTTCTTTTAAACCTGTATGGAATGGCAAAGTTCTTGTGAACTCTGTACAGATGCACAACTATTATTTCCTACAAAAGAGCTATAAAAAAGCACGTTCTCTGCTGCTTGAAGGTCCCAAGACATTGCAGCGAACAGTTTCTGTGTAGTCGTCTGTTCCTCAGCCTCATTAACCCTGAAGTCAGAAAAGCAAGAAAAAAAGCCAGACAGAATTTTCCTCATGGCTTTATTAATTAAGCAGCTGTTCCTGTGGGATTAGCATGTGCACGTCCTCCTCCAGAGGCAAATGTGTGCTTTGCCCTTGAAGCACAGCAAGGTATAGGCTGTACCACATGCAGCTGCCAGAAGAATGACTGTGGTAAAGTATCTCCTCTCCTGCCTGGTTCAGGGATGAACTCTGATCCTTCCCGTTGTCTATGGATACACCTCCATGTAGGCTGTCCTGAAATCGCCCCTGGCTCTAAAGTCCATTGTTCCAGACACCCCAAACACTCTAAGGAGTAGTGCCATTCCCTATGGCCCTGCCTTTGGCCATGCAGAGGAATGGGATGGGTGTGTTGGCTCCTTGGAAGGCTGAACTTTCCTAGGAAGATACACTATAGAAAAGTTTTGCCCTTCTGCAGTGCTTTACTTCTGCCAGCCTCATTCTTGAGTCCCTTTCACACACCAGGCTGTAGGTAATAGATTGTATCAAAATTCCCAGAGTGAGATTAGAGAAGCCTCTTGTGATTCAGACAAGGGCTAGAGACACCTCACAGCAGATCCCTTTGCCACACATGATGCAGGCAGAGAACAGAGGACCTGTGCTCCTGTATGAGTGTGGTGCTCGAGCCAAGAACATTCTTGATGGAATCAGTGAATTAACAGTGGTGGAATGGGAAGGTTGGCCACACACTGTTTTATCTGAGGGCTGGCTTTGGTTACCTTATGCATAGAGTGGACTCTCCTGATCACAGCCATATCTTTATTGCACATTTTAATAGGTCTGTAAGTCAGGCAGGAGCTGACCCAGCATTGCTGTTCGACTGACACATTTGAACTGACATCTCTTCTATATTAAGTTCCTTTTTGAGATCAGAATAGCTGAGTTTTTCCTTGTAATTGTCAGTACAGCTTTAATTATTGTCTGAACAGCTCCCACCCAGCAGCTGCTCTATACATTACTGCTGCTTGACAGGACTGAAAAAACAGAGATATACCCAAGAGCAAGAGATCCTTGCCTTTGTGGCTGTTGGCCTTAGCATTTAATAGGATGGAAAAGAGAAGCAAATCCCAAGCACCTAGCCAAGCTGAAGCCTCCCCTGCGCAGTCACACAGTTTTCATCTTGTTTCATATGATGCCTCTTTGTTCCCCAGAAGTTTCTCCAGTCTCTAATACTACACAGTCCCTGTATTTCCAGATGGAAATACATTTCCTGATGGAGTCCTGAATCCTTCTGGAGTACCCCAATCCCAGCCTGGAGCCAGCCACTGTCCTTTAGCCCATGCTCTTCCCCTGTGCCTTCTTCTGCCACAGTTCCCACAGGTAGCATCACTGACATTCAGTCCCTGCAATTCCCATCCCTCCACTACCACCATTGTTCTCCATCTGTCCATCCTCTCAGCAGCAAAAAAAGGCTACACTGCTCTTCATGTGAGAAAAAAGTCATCCTAGCAGCTGTAAAAATGGAAATGTCATGTAGGGATGACCTCAAAATAATCAGATGTACCTTTAAAAAAACTTATAAATTATTAAAATACTTGGTTTGTTCATGGGCAGTAACTTTTTTTGCCCCTTTCTGGTTTATGTTGAATAAATGTTCAAGGACTTAGGAGTTATGTGCACCTTAAGGAATAATCTACACACTTTTTTCAAGAGAAGCCAAAAAAGCAAGAACAAACCATACCAGAAATTCCTGCATAAGGCAAATGCCTTGGGGTTATAATAGAATCAAGAATTGCCATCAAGTGAAATTCATACCCAAGTTTACTGAGTTGTTTGCATCATTAAAGCACAGGAATAGGAGATTCTTTCCACCCCTGGAATGTACAACACAACCCCAACACTCCTACTCCAAAGAACAGGTAGCAAAGTTACTGGGATCAGAGAATAGTTAAGGCTGGACAACACCTCCAATGTCATCACATCCAACCTTTGACTCCCATGCTCACTAAAACACATCAAGAAGTACCCACAAGTCTCCACTTACTTTCTGAACACTCCCAGGGATGATGACTCCACCCTGGAGAGTCTGTTCCAATGTTTAACCACTCTTCCACTGAAGAAATTTTTGCTGATATCCAGCCTGAAAAACCCCTGGTACAACTTGAGGCCACTTTCCAATGATGGGGATTTGAGGGTGGTTGTGTCCCGAAGGAATTTTTCCCAGGCTTTGTCTGAACCAGAGAATGAAATCTTTGGAATAACTCTGAAGCTTAATACTGGTTACATTCAAAGACTTGTGTGTTTGCAGAGGTTAAAGCATTTCCAAGCCCGTCTCATCTCTGCAGTCACGCCTTTTTGTAACAAGTTAGGAGCCTTTTGCATACCCCTGCTGGACCCCTGGCTGAAGATGAGGAAGAGCTCCCCTTGGAAAACATGGGAATCCAGGGGGGAATAGGTGAGTTGTTTCAGCTACTTCACATCCCCACAAATTGAGCAAGATAAAACAATACCCAGAAAGTGAAACTAGTCTGAAAAATCTGAGATAACACTGTAAACAGTTCAGAGCACTTCTCTGGAGCACAAGGAAACCCGCTAGCAGGATCTGTTTGTTCTTCCCTGGTAAATTTCTCTCCTGTGGAAATCCATAACAAACACTCAGAGTTATAGCCCTGAGTAATCTCCATGGCACCCAGCCAGTATCACTGAGTCTGTAGGAGGCCTCATCGGAGATATATTTGGAATTAGTCTTGACTGACACTTATCCTTCTCCCTCCTGCTATAAAAAGAGTATATTTGCCTGTGTTGTTTTTAAATGAACTATTCTTGTTCACGTTATGGAGGAAAACCCAACATACACATTAACAAGACACTGAAAATAAGACAGTGGGACTGGAGTATCTACATTCTAAGTTTTTCATAACCCGAAGGAAAACACTAAAGGGGTTGGTTTATTGACATGTAGAAAACACCAGAATTCATCATCAACTTTTGACTTGTGTTGCTCTTTCCGAAATAGATGAAAGAAAAGAATTTACACAGATGTTTTCTAGAGGCAGCACACAGGCTGAGCACAGACTCCACACTACAGGACAAGTTGCCTTGGCAGGGTGAAATGTCTGGGCAAACATCTTAGGGTTATAATAGAATCAAAAATTGCCATCAAGTGAAATTCACCCCCAAGTTTACACTGAGTGGTTTGCATCATTAAAGCACAAGAATAGGAGATTCTTTCCACTCCTGGAATGTACAATACAACCCCAACACTCCAAAGATCAGGTAGCAAAGTTGTGCCTCAGGATCAGGCAGTGAATTTCCCTTCTTCAAAGTCTTATCTCTCTAACCCCACTTTTCCAGCCATTCCATCACCAAATATCTACACAAGGTTGCTCCCTTGTTTGTGAAGCAGAAAAATCAAAAATGTCTTATAGTATCATCTTTGTGATTCTTTTTGTTCTCCATAACAGGAGCATTTTCAGCACCCAGAAACCAGAAAATCTGCTATGAATTAAATGTTTTTAGGTTAAAATGATTTTAAAACATTCACTCCTTATAAAACTATTGTAGGAGGTGGATTTTATAGTATCTACAATTAACTTGCACTGTAAGTTCATTGAATTCTTTAATAAATATGGCATTTTTGGGGGCTTTCTCCTTCTGCTCCAGCGTCTGCACAACTCCAAAGTAGCCATTCCTGCACAAAGGGATATGAAATGTTCAGAGTCTGGGGGGTGCAGGTGCATTAGAGAACACTGTGGGAATCACAGTGCAGAGAAATTCCTGTTTTTTTCAGAAACCTGTCATGGCTCCAAACCCAATGCTCGGAGGAAGAACTGCCAAGCAGGAGTGGGTAGAGGAGTGCGGTGAGTACTCGGAGCTGGAGTACAGATCCTGGAGTGACATAATCAGGGATGTTAGTCCTTACAGTTTCAGTAAAACAGATACAAAATTTGTCTTCTTGAAACTCACTTTGTATTAATGGGCTGTAAATCAATTCTTCTTTTCACCACATGATTTTGCTTACCAAATGTGAAGGGACAGGACCCTCTGCTCCCCATTATATTGGGGCTTTCTCAGCATTACCTCTACTGGAGAGCGATTACCAGTGTTGGAGAACTCAAGAGCAGGAGATCCAAAACAAGAATGGCAGGGTATAGAAAGCCACATGCATCTCTCTTGGAGAAGAATTCCCTGATAAACCAACAGTCTCAAGGGAAGTTGCTTTTCCTTCTATGTTGTTACTTCTGGGCCTGAAAATCATAACTTTATAAGGAGGCTGGCCTGCAAAGAATGAGAGATTTAGGAACACCTGAGCCAAATTCTTACTCAGAATTCAAACAACAAAATAAAAGAGATACAACCCCTAAACAAACATGTTTTTACTCCACCTTCTTCCATTCCCCTGGGAATAGGAAATCCATCCCTAAGTTCCCCTATCTAAGCTGCTGATGCCAGGTTTTTCTCCTCTTACTAGATTTTACTGGCATTTCCATCATTCAAGAGAAGTTAATTTATGGCCCTCGAGTTTCCTTTCTTTCAGAACCATTGATTTCAGCAGGGAAGGTTCAGCAACATGTACTGTTGCCAGCACTGCCACTGGTCTTTGCTGACCTTTGGCAAGTTATTTAACCTCCAAATGTCTCCATTTGCCAGCCTGATGAATGGTGATGAAAACCACCTCATGATGATGTACTTTTTAAAAAAAGTTATTAAATACTTGGCAATTACTGGATAAAGATGATTCTCAGCTCTTCAACACAGCTCCATCTCTTAGCAGATATTCAAAGTAGCTTTTGTCCATGCTCGGTGCTCAGCCAGTTCCTTGTGCACATCTCAGCTGCCTGTCCTCCTTTCCCAGACACATGGCCTCTGTTGTACTTATTTCTCAAATGCAGTGAAATACACACAGTCCTTGTTTCTAGGTCAGCTAACCATGACAGCTTATTTGAAATGAGAATAAAACAAAAGATGAGTGGATTTAATTTTTTAATGTATTGGTGTTCCATTCATTCCTCTTTTTACTCATCATTCACCTTGAAGAATCATCTTTGACTTCACTTGCTCTTGTGCAATGCTCAAATTACCAACAGTTGGTCAAATAGCAGTTTCTAAGCAGTGACCCCAAACTCCTGGAGAACCATAGAAGACACAGAAACGTGACCTGACCTGCTTAACCCTGTCTGACCTCCCTGGCCATGCAGCCTGAACTGACCTCACTCCTTTTATTCCTCACAACACACTTTAAATAGATTCTACCAGAGGAAAGCAGTGGGGGGGAGAAGGAGTCAGTCTGCTTTACTGTCTTATTTCAGAGAAATGTTTTCTTAGCTAAACATCATTAACTCTCAACAGTGATTTCCAAATTGCTGGAATATTACCTCCCACCTTGCCGCTGCAATCACTTCTTTGCTTGGGATATCCAGGAATATTCCGGAGTCACTGTGCCTTTGCCAGCAGCACCTCAGAGCAAACACAACAGCAAGGATTTCTTACTGTCACAGAAAACTTCTTGTTCTGCAGAAAAGGGAATTTTATCCATCAGTCTGATAGACACTGCCACTTCTGCTTGGATTTGTTAGGAGAGGACAGGGAGGTGTCAGTTTGCTGCCATATAACCTCCATCATAACACACTAATAAATAATCCCAGAGAGTTGCAAGAGCAAACCATCGCTCACAAGACAGAGCCAGAATTAGCATTGAACACACACCTCTGGATTTCAGCCAGTGGCTCCTCATCACTTACTCCCTGTTTCCAGAGCATGGAGATCTTCCTGTCTTTCCAGGAGACCTGTATTTGCAGGCAGGCTTGGAAACTCAGAGACATAACAGATGTCTCCCTCCCCTTTAAATTTCTGCTTTTCTCTCCACTTACATAATGCTAATTAATTTGGTCTGAAATCTCTCCGATTCCTTGCTTGCACAGTACACATTCCAGACTTGCTGCTCTCATAGGCAATCTGAGCAGCATAACACTGAACATCCCTGCCAAATTCACTTTGCTCTTGTAACTAAACGCTAGGTCTCCACTTGTCCCCAGAACACGAAATAACCCTGGTTTTAAATGGAAGTAGTGTAGCATAATTATTTCCACTGAGAGGTTAAATGCTGTTTTCCAGAATAACCATTCAAAAGCATTTTTTAATTACTATAAAGAAAGTATTCTGTCATCCCAAGGAGAAAGATCTTTAAAATTAGGTGCACACACAAGGGAAATAAAACCACTGAAATGGAAGGAATTTATGCCAAAGAGATCCTATGTATGGAAATCCAGTCACCCGATGAAGTTCTACCAAAGGGTAGAGAGGAACTCATGGGAATATCAAACATTTAAGCTAAGAAAATGGGTTAGCCCATGTCGCTCTGCTGATCAGAACGATTCAATAATTTTGGCACCACAAGATGTGTGGGAAGAGTTGGTAACATGAAGCTCTACTGCTCTTCAGGCTCAGCTGGCAGCAGCCAGGCCATGTCTGATGGGCAACATGGATGCTGGAAAATCCCAATACATGATGACCAAAGACTTCAGCGCATCCAGAGAGACAGAGTTGGGCTGAGGAAATCCAGAACCCAACACTACCATCAGCACTGTGAAAACTCATGTTATTTTTTACGTGGGCCCTCAAGGGAAGTTTAGAAAACAATGCAGCCCGTCCAGCAATTAGAAGCAGACTTCTTTAAAAGAATATGAGAAAAAAAACCAGCTTGCCAAAAGATGACTTCCAATGCCCAAGACTTCTAGAAAATTTGTCCCAGTAGTCCAGTCATAGAAATGAAAATAGTCATGGCATTGGGCTGGATATCTGATTTTGAAATTCCCAATGCCCACAGTGTTGTGTTTGCCTTGCAACAGTTCTAATCCCAAGGTAATGAACAAATCCTTATCATCAGCAAAAGTCTGAATATCTGTTTGACTGCTGAATTTATGCACTAGGCTTCCCTTTATTTCGTCCACCCATTTGCTTCATATTGGAAATCTTCCAAGACAGCTTGGTTTCTTGTTTGGAAAGCCCAGGGCACAGAAATAGTGTCTTACTCCCATCAAGCCTTTTTTTTTCTCTGAAGAAAATCAATTTTAGCCCAGTCAAAACACATATCCAGCCCTAAGTAACAAATTCCCACAGCCTCTCTTTTCCTGAAGTACCTGTTCTTACTGATCCCTGGGCTGTTGTTCACCAAGAGCCTCCAGACCTTTAGAATCTCTTCACAAGCACCTGGCTCTTCACATTAGACACAGGCTGAAATTAAAGTTATACTTCCTGAATCATTTAATAATTTGACCTCAAAACTGTGGAGACAACCTCCCTCCTCAGGAGTCCTTCCAAAGCTGGTAGAAGGACACAAATGCACCTTCCTAATCACTCAATCAGCTGGGAGAAAATAATTTCTTGTTTGGAATTGATATGATTCTTGCTTCAAAAGACCAGGCTTTCCCTCAGATTCCAGGCAGAGCTACTGTGTGAGAAGGGGAAGATACATTTTCCTTCTCCATCACCCCTTGTTTACACATGTGTACACTCAGAGAGGGATTTACTGCTGCAGTGCAGCCCTTTTTGGAAGGGTTAAACAGTTGCTGTATCACTCTTAACAATTGGATTGGGATATCGTAAGAGATCATCAGTCCAGCTCCTGGCCCTGCACAGACACCCCAACAATCCCACCCTGTCTCTGAGAGCATTGTCCAAATGCCGCTGGCAGGCACAGGGCCACGCCTATTCCCTGGGGAGCCTGGGCAGTGCCCAGCACCCTCTGGGGGAAGACCCTTTCCTGATATCCAACCTAAACCCCCCTGACACAGCTCCAGCCTTTCCCTCGGTCCTGTCCCTGAGCAGTGATTGGAGCTGCCCTTGGGAGGAAGTTACAGACTGCTGATTTGAGGTCTCCCCTCAGTCTCCCCTTCTCCAGGATAATGAGAGTCGGGTACTCTGCGTCCCTGAAACTGCAGTGGGAATCTCAGAAGGCAAAATATAAGAACTTACTGCGGGCTGGAATCTGGCCAGCTACCAAGTTTCTTATCCCTTGCAGAAAGGGGCGTGCTAACACACAGTGGAAGGTCAGAGCTCCAGTCTTAGGTCTCATTAGATAAAAAATGGCCCTGTCAGCAGCATGGGACCCTGTAATTCAGCAGCGACCTGTCTGGTTCTTTCAGATGTTTCCATCTGCTGTGGCTTTGCCACCATAACTCCCACACTGAACAGCACAGGCTGCTGGCACCAGATGAGTTCAAATCTCCCCTTCCTGAGCTCCTGTGGCTTTTCCAGCACAGAGGCAAAGGCTTAAAGAGAACTGCTGGAGCAGTCTGGCTCAGTTTGTCAGGAGGAATAGGCTGTGCCCAATCCACCCTGTGCAAATCAGATGAATAATTACACCAAAGGGCTTCAGGCAGCTCACAAAGAACCTGGTGTGTAAGGTTTTGTTCAGAGATGAAATTTCTTCCTTACCTAAGCTCATAAATATCTTTCAAACCTTAAGCAAATAAATTTTCCATTATTCTCATCATACAGAACCAGTTTTTCTCAGGGCAAAGTGATGGTGGCTCAGTTCATACAGAAATGTGGGGTTTGTACTGTTCCAACTCAGGGGTTATCAATGGGGAGAGAGGAGGAGAACACACAGCATTCCATGTTGGCATGCCTGGTTCACTTGCTTCGTGCCTGTTGTTATTCTGGCACTGCAGAACAGTTTAGACCTCTAGGACTGCTCCCTGAACACATTGAAGGGCAGTGTCCTTGTCAGACCTGTAAAAGAATCATGGAACGATTTAGGGAACAGTCCCTAAAGTCCATCTTGTCCCCACTCTGACAAGGGCGGGGACACTTCCCACTTTCCCAGATTGCTCCAAACCCTGTCTAACCTGGTCTCAGAGACACCTCCAGGGATAGGGCAACCACAGCTTCTCTGGGTAACCTGTGCCAGGGTTTCTCCATCCTCACAGGGAAGAATTTTTTTCCTGATATCCAACCTTACCCCACTTTCTGTCAGGAGAAACCCACTACCCTATGTCCTGGCACTCCAGGCCCTTGTCCCAAGTTCTCTCCATGTTTCTTGTTGTCTCCTTCAGGACCAGAAGGCCACAGTTAGGTCACCCCAGAGCTTCTCTTTAGCTGAAAAATCCCAACTGGCCCAGCCCTCCCTCCCAGCAGAGCTGCTCCATCCCTCTGATCAGCCTGGTGCCTCCTCTGGATTTGCTCTGGCAGCTCCAGATCCTTCCTGCACTGGGCCCCAGGGCTGGAGGCAGCTCTGCAGGTGGGGTCTCACCTAAGTGGGGCTGAGGTGCAGAAAGGGAGGTACCAAAGCCCCTCAGCAATAACCCCACAGCTGCTTTCACACAGGCATTGAGCAAAAACTCAGGATATTTCTAGGCACTGCCAGCCATGCAGGAAGTCTATATTGGAGCTGAAACTGTTCCTGGCTCACACTGCAGTCTCCAGCAGCAGCCAGACCATCCTTCTCCCAGTTTCCCACAAAACACTTACTGTACACTCACAAAATAAATTTTAGAATATGAATAATTAAAAAGCAAAATATGTCTTAGAGTTTAACAGCTATGAGGGAGAACGTTCAGCCACAAAAAGTATGGTTTTAATGATTAATTTCTGCTTTATTTAGCACAGAAGCAAATGTCTTAGATCAGAATTAAAGCCTTGTGAGTTCCTTGAAAATGGCCACACAAAAGGTGGGATAAAAACTTAGTCCCAAAAAGCAAAAGAAGGAGGAAATAGTTCTATAAAAGCCTAAACTGAACAAAATCAGAAAGTGGCTCATTTATTTAAACATGAAAATTTTCTCAGTTCCAAAGAGTAGATGCAACCCTCATGGATTTATCCCACTTGCCATGCTCCTAGTTCCATCACCCTGCTGGAATGCCATTCCCTGGGCAGGCAGCACTGCAGGACCACAAAGCTTTGCCTGCCAGGACCTCCCGAGGTGAGCACAGAACCCAGACTGTGCCCACCCTGCTCCTGCCCAGCCCTTCCTCTCCCTCATCCAGCTGTGCCTCCACCATCATCAAGTTGTGCTGGAAAAAAGCAGCTTTTGGGGTTGGAAGGAGACAAGGCAGCAGAATCTCTCACTGCAGGAAGCTGCAGGGAGGAGAATGGGGCAGAGCACACGATAAATAGCATAGAAAGAAAAAGAAAACATATTTTTCTTGATTACTTTCCAGTTCATTAATAAAACCTGCTTACTTCATGTACCCCTGAGAACAGTAACACCTCAGATGTGTTTGCAACAGAGTTACCACAACACTGTGTTAGTGCACGGGACTAAGAAAGAGAAAATATATTTTAAAAACCCTAATCCTGCTTTCTAGCTCCCTTAAGCACTTCACAGGCTAAACTACACGGGTGTAGAGACAAGAAACAATAATAGCTACCAGTTTGTAGCAATAATTTATTTTGTATAACAATTTGCAGCAAGGCTTCAAATTTTCACTGTTCATTTCTGTGTTTTTAGTTTCCAAGACTGAGCATGGAAGCACAATGAACCTTTTGTTTTGAGGATTTCTGCAAACTAATGGAGGAAATGCCTCTTCCACTGCAGACTATTCAAAGCTAATATGTAAAATAAATTCTGCAAGCCCCCAAAATTAAAAGGAAAGATGAAAAATATAAATGTATTTTCAGGGCTGGATTCCTCCGCTCCTGAGCTTCATGTGAAAGGATGTTCTAGCAAGAGTGCAGTCACAAAGTGGAATCACAGTCCAGCCTAGGGACATCTTTCACAAACTGCAGCTTCACCTAAGCGTCTATGGAAATAGTTTTATGGTATTTTTGAGTAATTTTACTTGCTTAACCAATCTTCAGAATTCTATTTTGAGTTGTCTTTTCTCCTACATTTTCAATTATCATGTAGCCATAACTGCACATCATTTCCTGCACTCTCAAAACCAATTCACTAGTCAATATAGATGATGATCAAGTGGAAAAGAAGTATTGAAAGAACAAAGATATCCCTTAACAGAGGAGAACTGGAGGTCTGTAATGATGTTTCTGCCTTAATGTTAAGAAAACATAGAGTTGGCCGCTTCCTCCGTGTTTTGCTGTTTCTCAGGAGAAGCTTTGTGGCTGATGCAAAAGGCAACTTGCAAATCCAGCTGCAGGTGCACATGACGGAGATGGGACTGGAATAACAGGGATATTCCAGTCTCAGGCTAAGAGAGAAAAGCAAGACCTTTACAAGAACCACAGAATGGGATTACGAGGGATAAAGTCTCTTTGTAAGGTTACAGGCAGCACTGCATGCAGGATTAGGACTTGCAAAGAGAGAATTCCAAAGCTCCAGACCAGCAAGGAGAATGAGTTGAGGAGTTTGAATGTGCTCTCTTCCAGGAGTTCACAGTGAGCAGGAGATCCCTAAGCTTTTTCTTTGACTGGTCACCTTGTTTGTGCCAGCTGGAAAAGAAGAGACAGGGACTGGTTGCAAAGGAGAGGATTTTTCCTTATGAGATAATTCTGCTCATGAGAAATAAATTAGAAACATTTGGAAAATAGGGTGTGTAAGTTATTACTGCCTGAATGCAGCAGGAAATTATGAGAATAATAGTGTATGCATGTCTTTGGCTATTATTTACCTTGGCATTCAATAAGCCATGGAGAGTTGCCAAAGCAACTTCTGCACCAATGGTACAAAAGCTCCATGAATGTACTTTCTCCATCACAGAGACACCCACACACCCTCAAAAATTGAAATGACAGGGTGATTTTGAGAAGGAATCCTGGAAGTAGCAGCCTCAGGAGAATCTCCCGCTTTTGCTGGAGTAAATAAATGACTTCAAGGAATTCCTTTGGCTGAAAAAATGTTCACTTCTAACCCAGTTCTGAATGCTGCAAGCACCTTCAGTTGGAGCCAGAGAATGGCCATGCTGCCGCAGAAAATCTGCATTATCACACACAGTTAACAAACCTTTTCCAGCAGTAACTTGTCACAAGTGAACCCTATACTGGATACTGAGTCCTCAGTAAATCATATTTCAATCAGATATCCCCTCAATCCTCTGCTTTCTGCCATTGATGACCTAAATTTTTCAAAGTCCAAACTAGAAAAGCTATTGAAAATCATGAAAAGGGGGAAAGCACAGTAGCCAAGGGCAGGTGCAGAACTGAACTGAGTAACCCCTGATTTACACTCCACTGTAGGCACCAAAGGGCCTGGCACCTCCCCCTTAAAGGTCGCACATGGTTATTAACTTGATTTAGGAACCGAAGGGCTGAAGGGAAACTTGGAACTTGATTCACTTTTCTTTTTTTTTTTTTTTTGAAGATTTATGGACAAGTAAAACGTCATCATGATTTAGACAGAACACCCTTCCCAAACTTAGGTCCTTGTACACTGTACATAGTTGGAGATTTTGAGGGTATTCCTGCAAACTGCTTTTGCAGGACAAAGCCACTCAGCAGAGGAACTTTGGACAAAAAGACAAAAGCAGATAAACGCATTAAAAATTAAGTGGGATGCAGAAGGCCAAAAGGAAGAAGAGACAACGAAGGTAGTTACTGGAGATGGAGCAGTCTTACATGTAATAATTCAGTGAGGGTTGAGGTGGTGTTAGGAAAAGCAAATGCCTTAAGTTGTGGATAGGTTTATGATTGCGGATTAAATATCCAGCCATCCCCCAGTGGGTGTTCCCTGCAGTGCCAGAGGACGCTCACAACTGGAGCGCTGCAGCCACTCCAGCATTCCCTGAGCTGTGGGTGAGCACAAAGGACAAACAGGCTGAGCAGATGCTCAGGCTCTGAGTGCAGGCTCAGACTCCAAACCTGGAATGCCAGGGAGATTAATTTCATTTCCAAGCCTCACTGCATTGGGCTGGATAAGAAATGTGTGGTGGGGAGGGACACCAGGGCAGTCCAGCAAAGAGAAAGAGAAGAAATCCCAGATCTGCAGTGGCTGTGTGCTGCCAGCACCTCCCGGGAAAACTGCACCAACTGGATAAAGCTGGGATGGAACTGAAACATTGCAAATTTACAACCAATGGACAAAATCATCTTCCTTTTCTTTTGCAAATGACGCCACAAAGCAAAGTTATCCTCTGAGTTACGTTAGTGATTCTAAGAAAAACATTTAGATTCTGGACAGAAAAAGGGACACAATGTAAAGATAAGTAGGAGTCCCATGGAAGAGATAAATCAGTTATTACCAAATTTTTTATCAATTATTCTCATACACAGCAGAATTCACTTTCCCCAGACTTTCTGAACTTTATTTCGCATTTTGTGTTTGACCTTAGGATCTCAACCTAGTTTAGAAAAAATACCAGTCAGAAAACAGGCAGAGGATATTAATATAAATAAATAACCTGTGTTTTTTTTAATTTGGGTTTTATTTTTGTTTGTTGCATTGTGAGATTTTTGTGAATTTTCTAGCGAGCACTCACCATGTGTGGTATTTGGATTTTTTGTTTTTCTTGTTGCTTACCACAAGAGCTGTTCCATGGGGGTGATTGCTTTGTCCACTCTCAAGGTCTTTGTCTTGGTTAGAAAAGACAGGTGTCTGCTAGGGAGGGCAAGACCCCCCTTTGGAATAGAGAATTCAAACACCCTCCCTCCAAATTATTAAAACTTTGATATTAAGTCGGCTCTCAGCCAAAGATATGGGGATAGGAATAATAGCTCTTTATTGGTATGTACAACAAGGCAATCAAACAACAACAACTACAGCATTAATGACAAACAAAACCAGGAACCACGAGGGGTCTTTTGTTTCACAAAACTCGGGGCAGTCTGATCTCTTGGGACTCCGAGGGCACCAAGCTGGAACGGTGGAGAATCCCGGGCTGGTGGGTGGGATGTACCAAAGCTCCGCGGTGGTAGCTGGAAGGGCAGGGATGTCCTGGCAGGGCCGGGCAGTGCGGGGATACAGCGTATCCAAAGCAGTGCCGACGATGGCGGTGGGATGGGGCCGGCCCAGCCCAGGAGGGCAGGAGGACGCGAGCTCAGAGTTCCTGGGCACACGAGGAGATGACGGTAGATTTCCTCAGGAATGGATCTGGTGGGACAGTGTTCTCTTCCCACAGCAAGAGCGGCCTGACCGTTCTCCCTCCGTTGCCAAGAGCAAGAGAGCGAAGCTGCCCCCACTCCTGTCCTTTACCTGCCCCAAACCTCGCTGTATCTCTTTTTAACTTTTTTTTTTTTCTCCCCTCGGAGAGAAAAACTCAGAGACCAAAAAAGGGTGTAGCCCAGTGCTACCCTCTCCTTTGGCCACCTCTTTGTTTTGGTCAAGCACCCATAAGCACCCAGTAATTAGTCTCCTAGCAACTCATGGGACAAAATTCTATAAGGAAAAAAACCCCAAATCTAATCTCCAACAGTCTTGTAATGGATCTCTGTTTTACAATGTTTTTTTAAAGCTCTAGTTTCTGTGGCCACACAACTGGAACTTTCATTTAAGAAAAATTAGATTTCTTAGATTTTTTTTTCCTGTTCTGGATAGTGGAGAGAAAAGGGAAAACAAACAAACAAACAAACAAAACCCAAAAAAACCCACCAAAGAATCAGTTTAAATAATCCCATGGTGGGGGGATGGGGGAGTTAATTCATTTTTTGAACATTTGTGCCATAATCCAGTTTAAAAAGTAGTACTCAGTCGGCAGATGTTTATGAAAGACCAGCACAGGATCAGAGCTCCAAACCTTAACTGACAGTGAGGTGAATGTAGGTGGCCAAATGACGTGCAATGTTAAAACAAATTAATGTTTCACAAAATATGCCAATGATGCAACAGCAGGAATTAATTTTCTAGGGAGAGCCGAAGCTCCAGGAAACAAGTCCATGAGCTGAGGAGGTTTCTGGAGTGACTCTGCAGCAGGTCCAGGTCATCTAAGAAATACTGAGCACAAAGGATTGTCACTGACTGCAGCTCATTGTCACCAAGAACTCAAAAAAGACTGAAACCCCTTCCCTTGGTTAGTGAGCATAGAAATTCTGCACCACAAAGGTGACCTCAAGCATCCTTGAAGCCGTACCTTATCTGTAAAAGATGGTAGGACGTCTTGCCTGGTAGACTGGGCCCTTTAGAGCTGTAACAATTGTCAGATGGAAGGACAAAAATGAGATAGAAGAAACACCTGCCTCCTTCACCTGTGAAATATATGGGCCAGGAAACCAGCTCGTTTCTTATGGCCTTTATTGAAACCAGCTCTGGGGTCAAGGCCCAGATGTTCGCACACACCTCCACTGCTCCCTTGGGAAACACGGAGAAGAAGGAGAAGTGCAGCTTTGCACTAAGGGAGAACCGGGCCTACCACTCTGTTGCGAGTCCACAGGAAGACACAGTTG
>WBMY01003780.1:515-60058 GCA_013397315.1 Donacobius atricapilla
CCTGCCCCACTAAAAAAAAACAACCCCCCCCCCCAAAAACCCAAACAAAAAAAAACCACCCACCAAACACCACATGAAAAACTCTCATACAAAAATCACCTCATCATCAATAAAACTGGAAGACAGGAAAATAGCAATAAAGATTAAAGAAATTCTTCTCTAGTAGATCCACCTGGTTCCTCTCATAATTCAGGACACTGGTAGAGAAATTTAAAGGCAATGAACTTGAGAGAACTTAAAGAAGGGAAAAAGCAACGATAGCAGGTCACAACCCCAGCTTCCCTGAAACCCTCTGCAAGATCCTCCAGCAAACATCAAGTGGCAGATGATGTTACTCACAGGAATTGTGACTTCAGGTCAATTTCAGTTAATGACTTACTTTTAATTAATCCACACTGCACCACAGTTGCCTCTGTATCTTACTAAATTCTTAAAATGAGGCAGTTTTATCATAGTGAGAAATTACCAGTAGGCTAAATCTTAGAATCACAAAATGGTTTGGGCCAGAAGGAACCTTAAAGATCACTTAGTTCCAAGCCCCCTACCAAGGGCAGGGACAGCTTCCACGAGACAAGGTTGCCCAGAGCCCCATCCAACCTGGCCTTGAACACTTGCAGGGATGGAGCACCCTCATCACCCTCAGAGTAAAGAATGTCTTCCTAACATCTAACCTAAATCTCTCCTCTTTCGTTTTTAAACTGTTCCCTCTTGTCCTTACACTACCCATCCACGTAAAAAGTCACACATATTCCTAGAACATATGCTCTTTTCCCCTTGTCTAATTCTGGAGGTTGAAGACCATAATTTCCTAAAGTGACTGCAAACCACATGTCTTTAAGAAACTATGTACCTGACAGGTAGGTTTGCAAGCATTTTTTCAAACAGTCTCTTGAATGAAGCATCATTATTTCATTATTAACTTCAGCCTGTAATTTTTTTTTTCAAAAGACACTGTATGTCAAAGGATTTTAATGACACTAAAACAACTTAGGGGACTATTGTGGTTTAGCCTGCTTGTACAGGGTTGTGTATCAACTTGATGCACTGCATAAGCTGACATCCATGGCTACGGTTTTAAAGAAGAAAAAGAAGTCACATGAACAAGAAGTTAAATCAAAAAAGATAAGTTGTGGTGTGCCTGGTACATGTTTACTTTTTTTTTTTTTCTGCAAACAAGACATTGTTTCTTCTTGATATCTCTGCTATATGAGCATTAAAGGGATCTAAAAATGAAAATATAAAGCCTTAATAGAAAAAATCCAGTTGACAGTATAATGCACAGTTGTACCTCATACTTTATTCTGAGAACTTTCAGATTTCAAGTATATTCTTGGTTTGTGGTCGCTTGATCTGAACTGTAAAAGAGTATATGCATTAAAGAAAAAGAAACAATTGTAAAGCTTTGAGCATGTTGTCATTTTCCACTACTATGTTTATTTAGAAACTAATTCAGGGCTTCATATTTCACATTCAAATTCTATAAATTTTTGGTCTATACATCAAAATCTAAAAAAATCTCATTAAGACCAGCATCCCAACTGCTTCTTCATCAGGGTTCGAGTTTATTTGGTGATTCTAGGATTGTGGTATGGTTAAAATCAGTCTCATTCTTACTTCATTGCTCTGTGAGGAAGAAATTACATGTCTGTTAAAAAAAGTTTTTATTTTCAGAGACTGAAATGAAAATTAATGCTATCAAACCATATGATTATCTGTTCTCTATACCACTGATGAAGATAAAATTTAAACAGTAAAATATTTAAATAGTATTTTTTCATCAATATTTTTTCTGTAAATTAAATGAGGAAAGTTGCAAAGCTGTATATCTAAATACAAGGCGATAGTGTAAAAAAAAAATTATCTCCATTTTGACCAGTGTGACACATTTTTGCTATATAGGCACTTTCTCAGTTGCTAATCTCCAGGGGTTTCAGCAGTTAAGCTGATGGATGACGGGAAGAGGATTTCTTGACAGCTCAGTAATCTGTCCAGAGGGGAAAGGATGCTGTTGGTCAGGGTTCAGGTACTGGAAGGGCTTTTAACTAGCCAACCATCTGTACATGTCTGGAAGGCCAAGGGTTGCTTTTCCCCACTCCTCAGCTCATGGGAATGAAAACAGCACTGCCAAGAATCATGCAGGCAATGAGACAAAATACTTTGCTACTGAGACAGAATTTTCAGCTTTGTGAACACTTTGTTTATATTGTTCTCAACAGACAGAGATTTGTGTAAACACTGCCAATACTATTGAAATTATTACCACAGCTCCCAGGTTCACTATCCACTCCTCTACCCTTCATCACTGCAGTGCTACAGTGGGCTGCACCAGAGCTGTGGTAGCACAACAGGTAATTAATTCCACAGACAAGACTCCCATACCTCTGCACATCCTCCTGGCCATGCCACTACACTGACGGGAGTTACAGTGACATTTGCCTTTTTACTGGAGGTCATGCATGAACTCCTGCCCACAGGGAGCAAAAAGCATTCCTCTGCCCACCTACCTAACTAACTTTTATGGTACTATGTGTCTAAAATGTCTGTGTAGACCCCATGTAGGTCCCCATTGCCTCCCAGTTTCCTCAGAAAAAAGGCAGATCTGGCACTCTCCCTCATCCTCCAGCCCACAGCTGGTCTCTTCTGGTAGGAGCTGAAGGCACTGGGAGCTGCATGTGAACCGCAGGATGCTCCAGCCAGTTCCACATCAGAGCCAGGCATCCTGAGCAAGTCACAACACACTGTCACATGTCAACACAAGAGGCCTCTCTCTTTTTCCCACAGAAAACCGACATTAGGGAGGGGGGGGTCCAACATGGGAGGTGGGGTGAGACAAGCAGACACACACACACACACACACACACACACACACACACACACTCCCCAAAGGTGCACACACTGGGATCACATTGTTTGCTGGGAAACAGCCTGGCAACATACAAATGGCTAGTGGCTATAACTCAGAGCACTGGCATTGCAAACCACTGTAGGGGCTTCAACTCTGCACAGTCTGAGGGGATGCAAGTGAGGGATTTCCAAGGGAGCAGAGAGCTGTATTGCCATGTAACTTGTACAGTTATGTCATGATGAAATGCACCCTTGTGCAGAAATGGCTTATATACTGTGTATAATCATGCAGCATCTGGGAGCTGAGGGACTACATTCCCGCACGGATTAGAACCCATCACCATTTTTTGAACATGTTGGTGTAATGTATGTAATCTGCATACACCACTGAAATTATGTGTGAAACAGGAAGCTACTGTAGCCTGTTTTTTTAGTCTGTGTACACCGAAGAAAAGATATGGAAAATGTACAGAAGAGGTGAATACGTGTCCTGATGTCTAAAGCAAGGCATACTACAAAAATGACATTAAATAAGCACATAAACACATTACTGTAATGTACTGGGCCTCCTCTCCCATGGGGAAAAAACAAAATCCAGAAGGAAATATGGTCATTTGATCGACAGTGCTCCAACATCACACAGCCTGCTCTCTCCTATCCTGGTTAATTTCTCCTGAGAACAGAAACATTTCCCTTAAGAAAGGGACACCTCTGTCAAGACTTAATACCATTTCTCCCTGATGTGGCATAAAAAGAAAAGTCAATAAACACAAGACGATGGTAGGGAACACACTACAGATGAAGCTAAGAGGCAGGAGAGTAGGAATTATCTTGGAGGGGGAAATGAGCTTTTCTTGTGTTGCATCTCTACATGATCTTCACCTGTGAGATAAGAGTGACAGTTCAAAATGATATTGTAAATGTGAAATGTTAACTCTCTAAGACTTACTGATGGGTGGAAAGAGACATTCAGTGTTACCAGACTTTCATGCTGACATATCACTCAGTATTTTTCTTTCAGCACCTTGGTTAAAAAAAATGCAGCTCATCCAGTTAATGTCTTCCGTATATGTTTTAGCACAAGGAAGCCAGACAAACACTCCCATGTACAAACACGAAAATATATATGTACTTTAATTTTCATTTGGTCATATTTTATTTAACAGAATGTCATTCTTCTTCAATAACCAATGATGATTTAAAGTAGTAGCACTCTCCAAAGCAGCCTATTGATCACAGAGAACTGATGATATTTAAATATACAATATATAGGGAGATGTTTCACAAAGTCGCTTCATCTTCTGACTCTAGGTTAGTACACAACAGAACAAAATTAACCATTTCACTAGGTCCATGAATAAAATTCAAACTGACAATAAGTTGTGAAAAGAGAATAGTTATTGAAGCTTTACAGAGAAAGAACATGATTAATAAACTTGTCCTGGCTTTACAAATCTCAGACCCCCTGAGTCCTAACAGTACTAAACTGAGAAACAAACAAATTTTATCCTGAGGATGCAAGCACTGTTTTTAAATTACTCCTGTAATTTCATTTTGAATTTTGATATGGTGCTATAATATTTTCCATAAGGCTCCAAAGTAGATTGCTGCATGCAAAAAGAACATTATTCAGTAGTTACTGCTATGCAAGTAACTACAGATTACAAGAGCCTTAAGGCACAGATTGCCAATCTGCAATTTTAGATGTCACCATGACTAGCTGTTAATCATTATTCTCATAACAGAGCTGTATTAATAGATTATGTAAGTGTTTTTGTATTTGCATGACAGCAGAATCAACAGAGCTAACATGATTTGTGCACAGCCTTCACTGGGACATGAGTACTTCCATAATATGTTGTTGATTAAATGTTGGGGCAGTAGTTCCTACTTGAAGAGGGACAATAAACAGTCAGGAAAGGTAACATTGTAAATCACAAGTGTTGTTTCATGTTGTTCTATACTCCTAGCCAGACTCCTTCGTTTTGTACTTCTCTATGATGTGGTTGGCCTTGGTCTCATTTTCCATCTCACCCTGTTAACCAGAGTTTCATACAAGGGAAATATTTGAAATACTGGTCCTCAAGATCTAGTCTGCAGATTATCAGTGGTTTGGGTTTTTTTGTCAGTTTTCTTCAGTTATTCATAGAATAAAGCACACACAGAACACAGGCTGCTGTTGAACACAAGGGGGTAGGAGAAGAGATGAAAAGCTGGGAATGTTTTGCAGAATACATTTCACACAGCAATCCATAGGGTGACAGAGCTAGAGAAGCAAATGATTTAAAAGAGCCATTATTCTCAAGTTGAACACTAGAAAACTGCAAAATATTTTTTCTTAAGAGTGTCAGGTAACCTAAATGTGCCCCTCTGAATATATTCATAGCCTGAGAATGATATTACCTGCTACTTAATTCCTTCTACCATTCCTGCATCAAGGATGCAAGTGAACCTCAGGGACGAGCATAGGTGAAGGAAGGTGATTATACACTAAGTCCCAATCAAAGATACAATGTAAGCAAACCCTGGAAGTCTTCAAGTTATAATCTTAGGCATTGCTTGTAACAATTGCCAGTTCAATATTCTTAGGCATTAAGAGTAATGCTTAAAGTTGCCAGCTTCCTTTAAATCATCTCTGCTCTGAGTGACTAATGGCTACAATTAACATCACCAGCAGCAGTGTTTAAAGATATGGGACACAGATCACCAGCTACAGCTTGAAGGCTGCGTAATTAGCACAAGATACTGAGGTTTGCAGGGGAGATTCCCACACCACTTCCACTCACAGCTTTCCACAGAGTAGGCGCTGATGCTGGTGTCAGGGCAAGGCAGGCTGTAACTCGAGCAAGCACTGAATTCTCCTACAAAATTTTCTCTGCAGCAGGGGTTTGCAGAACACGTCCCTCCCTTCTCTTCCTATGGATGGGCTGGGAGGGTTCTACCCTTACAGCTCCTGCATGCTACATGATACCGACATCCTGGGAGCTACTGTGGAAACAGCAGCAGCAGAGACACTTCAGGTTTAGCATATGCATCAGATTTAAATACACTGAAACTGAGTTTGTGTGGGAAAGTGAGAAATGTTATCTCTCCTTCCTGATGACGGATGCGTCATGGTGTTTATAATTCCTCTCTTATATTACTGAGCAGGTGAAAGCCTCCCTCACTGTTAAAATAGTTAACCAGTTCACTCCAAATCCCTAACGTTGTTTTCTCCCTAGGTCTGTCACCTTCCCTTACAGCCATAGGGCTCCTTTCTCTCTCCTTCCACAACTTCTTCAGCCAGGCAGGACACAGCACTTCTCATATTCCTGGGACCCAACAAGTGAGGCTCTGTTGCTGTGTTCTGACCCCTTAAATCATGCTTACAAGCTCAGCTACAGCACCTACCATTTTACACGGTAACTCATTTTCTAAAGATTTGGGAAACTCCATCGTGGCCATACTTGGTAGACCATATCAAAAATGGAAACTCTGCTCATAATGTAGAGGGAGGACTCGTAATAGGCTACTGATTAATTTCTTGGAAGTGTAATGCAAATTCTATCACATAATTTTTGGCATTCATACAGCTTTCCACTGCAAGCTTGCTTCTGGTTTGATTTTTTAATTATTGTGTGTTATCATTTTCTATTATCTCTTCCCTTGATTTTTTCTACTCTTAAATTTTTATTAACCAAGGGACCTGATTTGAGATGCCTGCCTTTAGGCACTGCTGTTTGTTGCTGATGATGCGACAGCCTCTTTAAGGAATCACAGCAGCATTTCCATATCAAATAAAAATCCTAATTAACTCCCTCCATTTGTCTACAACAAATTGACAGATCTGTCAGTTCTCTAGATGTGAATTCTCTGCAAAAGGAAGCTTTGTCATACCTTTATTAGAGAGGACTTACTGTAAGCCACTGATTCAGAGAGAACAGATCTGTCCAACCACTGTCTCTGCAGACAAAATACTTGGGTCACATTTTAACAAAACGTGTACCATAAGGAATTATCAGAATCTTCCTTTGGCAGTCTCTCTATTTCATCTGCATGCAATCCACCCTCCACCTTTGGATTCCACAGCAATGGCTGATCAATTCTGAACTCACTGCAAAAACCCCTTTTTTTTCTATTTTTAAATTCATATCATGCAAGTGTTAACACATCTTTTATCAATCAAAGCAGTTTACGCACACAAACACCAGAGGAGGGGTGACAAAATAGTGGCAACTTCTGACCCATGTTTCAACTTCACCACAACCCAGCACCGCACAAGTTGTAATTTTTTAACAACAAACCACTTTGCAATTTGTGCAATCCAAAAGGAGCCAATGCTGTTTTGTGCCAACAGCCCCTTATGAAGGAAACAAATTATGAAGGAAACAAATTAAGAACCCAAAAGCTGATAGGAAAAAAATTCCTACACAATTGAAGGCTGAAATGCAGACTGAAGGGAATGTCCAAGTCAATCTAAATACAGACTTTTGACACAGGATCATTCCAAGTTACAAGGCAATACAGGATGTGGGATTTTATCTACCTGGCTTGCACTTTAATTCAGGGTCAATTGAGCATGTCTCTAAACAAAATGTTGATGTTCCTTGGATAGTTAATGGGAGATAAGTATCTTGTTTCGTCCCTGATAGAATTCTTTGTGGGGCGAATTTCCTTTTGAGGGGTCTTTGGATTAAACCTTTTTTCCCCAACAATCAGACAGGGAAGAAAGGCATTTCATTAGGGGGACATACACCCTTTTTGCCATTTCCTCAGCAGAAAGGGTTAAATGTACATTTATATTTAACTCCACAGGAAATCAGATAACTCCTGGTTTACAAAGGTCTTGTGGTAAAGTAGTCTAAAGAAACTAGGCATGAGTGAATTGACAGTAAGACCTTCCTACATAAAATAGGGACACATTTTCTCTCCTGCAGTTAAAATCAGACTGAGTGATCAAAGTGCCATCTTTTCCATATAGAAAAATATTTTCCACTGAGATATGTCTCTAACTTGTTATGTTTTACTACCTGAGAAATTGGGTAACTATTATTTTCTCAATTTCATAGACTGTTTTGAAGTTTGTGAACAAAAGAACTATTCTCAGCACCAGAAGTACACCCTTACAGGCTATTTCCAAAATACCTTTCTTTAGAGGGACCTGATCCAGATAGCAATGTGATTGGTTTTTTCAGTACAATCTTTTGAGACCTTTGCTCTTGTCTTTCATATTAATATTAATCTTCCAAATTTGTCTTGGAACCCAACACTGCCAATAGCTCAGCCAGACATTCCCCACACACAATTAAAGATTATAAAATCCAAACTCAGCCTCCCCCTAAAATCACATTTTAATATTTTAAATAAAATCCTGAAGCCTCACTGATTTTGTTTTTTTCTCTCTTGCATTCTGTTTCAAATATGACTTTATCAAAAAACTTGACAAATACATACATCAATAATCATAACAGAAATAATATAATATAGGGACATGACCAGAGCTTATTGCAAAGTGTTTTCCAAGTAATGCTAAATGGTAGTTTTTATGATGCTTGACAAACTTTAATTTCCCAGACAGAACAGGAAGATAATAAAAGGCATGAACAAAATACTGTCAGGTTACAGTTTTGTCAGGTAATGTGTTTAGGCTTGGCTGTGACTGTGATTAATAATACAAAGAGCATTCCATGCAAGGTAGTGAGCTAAAACATTTGAGAGCGACATTAAAGTGAATCTTCTCCTCCACATATCAGTGACCTCTCGAGGCCCCTTTTACTCCTCTTTTCTTTAATTCTGTGTTCAGTTTGTGACTAGGCATAGCATGTTTGTAGAGTGCAAAACATCTTTTTAAATATGCTATACAGTAAATTTACATTTCTGTAAAGACATCTCAAACTATTTTACAACTAATAACTATTGGGAGGGAGTCTGTGTATTTGTTGGAGCTTAGTGGGTCAGATTACCCGTCTCTGTAAAGCCAAGAGCCTACTGACATCTCTGATTACAAGGCGATTTTGGTCATGGAAGTTTCCATAACTTTTCTATATTTTTTTAAACATTTGTGTCTTGGAAAAGTCATCATGTAAGAGGATATTTTTAGATCTTATCAAAGGCCCAAAACAATTAAATTTTACTTTTTTTTTTTTTTTAATCCTCTTTTTTACAAAGTTGGACAGGTATACCCAGTTTCTCCACTAAGTTCCTCATATTGCAGGATATTTTTATATGCATATTAGCATGCATAATTACAACAAGGTTTTATTCTACCCAATACACAAGAAAGGAAAGAAATTAAAAGGAGTTCCTCCAAAGCATGTGCATTATGTGTTTAGCACTTCAATTCTGCTATAAAAATTAGACAGCAATTTCTATGGTAGTAAAGATTGGAAAAAAGTTTTCAGTCCAAATTTATCTAATAAAAATTGAACTAACTATAAAGATTTTCTACAAGAAAGGTGGAACTCTTTATGTACCCTGATATGTAAAAAAGAAATGCCTTCAAGGAATACTGAGAGCAGGTAAAGTATATCTATTTCTCTTATCCATTTCCATATTCTTTTTCAATGTCACAACTGCAATTACCACTGTGAGAATTTGCTGCAGTGAAATTAAAGCTGCAGCCATGAAGACCTGTAGCCCAACTCTTCAACAAAGAGAATCTTATTGAAAAAGCAATTTTGTTCTGGCTGCAAAATGAGGTCCCAGTTACACAAAACTATAATATATCCTACTTTCACTTTCTAGAAAGAATGAATTAATACTCATTACCTTAAAATTGAAATTAGACATCAGAAAATATTACATAAATTACTGTTAAGTGCACAAATAAAGGGTTTTCAAACAAAAATATATTAGCTTCCAAACTAATTTTAAGCTTCATACAGTGGAACAGATTTGCATTTTTTGATTAGACAAGTGATGTACTTTGAAATCAACATTCTGCTGTCTTACATCAGTCTGGCCAATGTATCTAAAAGAATCCATGAAGATTTTGATCACCACTGTGTAACAGCTTGTATACATTATGGGGTACTGACTAAATCTTGAAGCCCTTATAAGGAGAAAATTTCTACTGATGTTTTAGTTTTATCTGATAAGAATTTTTAAATCAGAACTATGACAATATACTAATCTACTAGCCAGAAGTGTGGAAATATATAACATACATTCAAATATGGCACTTATGCGAATACTGGAGACGCATCTCACCTATACAGCATGATTTTACACGGAAAGTGAAAAACAGAACTGAAAAAAATAGTATATAAGAACTGATCATTTCTTCGAGTCTCTCAAACCACAGAAGTAATATTAGGACAGTTTCTACTACTGACAATTTATAGGACAAACTGATAAGAAGTTCAGACTCTGAATCTTTCCTCTCTTCATTTCTGAACACTGCCATGAAAAGAGAATAAGGAAAGCAGAAAGGCAATGAGTTCTTGCAAGGTGATGGCATATTAGGGCATACACTATTTATCAGTGCTGCTAATGACCTGGGAAGCAGGAAAGCTTTATCTGCATGCGGCCTGGGCTAATCAAGGGTGATGCTGGAAGAGTCAGGGTCGTCTCAGCCCTGAGAAACACCGAAGCTGTAACAGGAGTTACAGCTAAACTCAAGATGACAGACTTTCAAGTCTTTACTCTCTGCTCTTAACTCATTTCAGCCTACCAAATCTTACAGCTGTGATCATTCTGGATGAGAAGAGGCAACCTACAACCAGTAACTTTGAAACTTCACCAGCCACTGGAGTGATGGAAGAAATGTTTTAAACTCTAGCACTTGTGAGGGCAGAGTTACTGTGAGCTGTCACCACCACTGTGGTCAGTGTTTTTTTAACTAATCCCTGCACTGTCTGAACATGCTCTTGCAATACCTCTAATTATGCAGATGTCTTGCTGGGCACACTGTGTGTCTTCCCACTCTGACTGTTAAGTCCTAATAAGAAATTACATTCTCACCTCAGCATACCACAGGCTGCACACACATCAGCCAGCACACAGAGATGACACAGCCCCCACGTTTCAGCTGATTTACTCAATCCCTAGTGAAACCTGTTGCCCTTCTAAGGTAAAATGTATTTTTCTATTATGGCACACATTCAGTATATACAGTTACACTACAGCCAAAACAAAAGTGTCCTAAACTATAGGCTGAGATGTTTGACTACAACTTATTCATATTAATCCTTGCTTGGAGTGGGATGATGTTGATCTATGGAAAGTTTTATTTTATTAATAATGACAGTGTCTCAATATACAATCTATAATATATCTAAGTACATTGAACAGGTATGATTTCTTGTATAAACCTTCAATGAAATATACTTATCTAACAGTGCCACCTTGTATGCTTGTCAGAGATTGGTAAACATATATATATATATATGCATCCAGTCTCCCAGTGCACAGGATTCATTGATTAACCTCTGCTGCCAGGCTTTACTTTCAGGCTTCACTGATTATTACACTGCATTTAGACGACCAATGTCTCACTTCAAGGGAGAACAGAGTTCTGGAAAAATTCTTGATGTGCACCCAAAACGCAAGAGAAGTAATTCCAGTGCGTCCCACATTACAACACCCAGATCACGGTACCAAGCCAGGTTACTTGTGTAAATGAAAAGTTAGGGAGGAAACCTCAGAGACCCATATAGCTAAACAACAAAGCTGTCCAAGAGTTGGTTCCAGTTCACCTGGGATCTTCCTCACAATGCACATGGTTTATGCTAAATCACAGTCCTAAGCTCCAGTGTTATTTGAGAAACCAATTCCTACAGTTAGGAAACATTTCACTGATTGCAGCATCTCCCAAGTGCTTATATTCCCTCTTTATCTTAGCACACTATGTGAGCATTGCAGAAAAAAATCCAGTAGTCAATGCACTAGTTGGCTTCCCATGGGAAGGACAACATTTAATTTGCTTTGATACTTTTCTTTGTTCATTATGTTTCTCTCAATGTATGTGTATGTGTGTGCATGTGAGAACATACACGTTTTCTTCTCTTTTTTATGGTGCACTTCACTGACATATTTAATAGTCACTCATTTCCATAGCACTTGTTTACTATAACTTACAAAGTAAAATTGGAAGATTATATTGTATTTACAAACAAGTTGGCACTTACAGAATAAATTATTGATTCCTTTCTTTTTTATTTCATTTTCTTTTTTTTCTCCACTTCTTTTTCACCAAAGGGCATCCAGAATTCAGGCAGAATAGTAACACCTGTTGCCAATATGCTACATTAACATGAGTAAATAGGATTCCAGCTGTTACACTCTTTCCCAATGATTTGCTTGTTGCGGAGAGGCAGTGACTTCCACCTCAGTTCACGTCCAATGCTCAAAAACTGTTAGTCAAGTGAAAGCAAAGGCTGCATGTTTTCTTCCTCATTCTTATCCATGCGTTTCAGCACCCCAGGATCCACAACTGACTGAGACCTGCGGAGGGACAACATGTTTATCTGACATTTCTAGATCAAGACAAATTAGGTTAAACCTCAGCTTTCTTTTGTTTATTTTTATTTCTTTCAGGGCTTAAAAATAAGGGTACAGCATTGCCCAAGCATACGCTCATTGCAAATCATCAGGAAATACCCTCATGGAGGGATAACAGGGCTTTAAAGGGCTCAGCACTGATCTGTAAATACAGGAGAAAAAGGTGGAATAAAGTGGATCCTCTCTTCAGTGAAATTGTGAAGCAGAGAGTATCCTCCACACACAAGAGCAAACTAAGCTGTCCTCTGTAGTGACTTAAGCACTGACCGTCTCTCCTGAAGGTTATACAGCACTGGGCTGGCAAAGAAGGTACAATTCAGCCACCCAGCTGGCTAATCACACACTGCAATTAGTGGGATGTGTTAGCTGGAAGCACAAGTTGCTCCTTTTCTGAATAGCATCTTAATTCAACAGTGCAAGATCCTAAGCCAAAACTAGGAATAGTGCCATGGTTAGCAGGATTTCTGGAGCAGCAGAAAAATGTGTTGAACTCACTTTTCAGCTCAACTGAACAGGGCAGGGAAGTGATGATTGGGGGCAAATTAAGAGATGATTGTAAAATTTCTTTAGATTCTCTGATTCAGCCCAGAAGCATAACATGGTACTGGTGCCCTGCAACAGCCATATGTGACAGACAAAGAGGAAAACCAAGTCTCCAGCAAAATCAAAATGTTCCATTGAAAACAAAGCCTGTAGAGTTAAGATGGGGTCTCACATCAGCTATGGCTCAGGTTATCAAAAAGCAGCCTCTTCTGGGGTACAGTAGTGCAACCCTTGTTAGATACTTCTTTTAGTGAGAAAAATCTCATGCAAGAAATGCCTACTTCTCTTTCTTTCTGTAAAGAAGATTTGCAATGACTAAAGAGCATGTGTACGTCTCTACAATGCAGGCATCTATTTTTGATCAGTGGCAGCACACTGTGCCTGCAGCATTGCTACAGATCTGCCCATTTAGAGGGCTACAGTGCAGAGAAAAACTTTACAAATTCTAATCTTTCCTAAAATAAGCATATGGAGTCAATCTCCCCCTCTTATAAACTGGTATCATCCAGTGAAACCAATCAATGAGGATGATGAGGTCTTCCTCAAAAAAATATAAAGAAAACTCACAAAAACACAAGAAAAAACATCTGACTTAAAGCCTAGGTGAAAACTTTGGACACAAGGATATTTTCTAATAATATTTATCCCATTCTCATTCTAATACTAAAATCAAGAAAATTAGCTTTAAAAATATTATCATCTCTCTTGTGATAAGCATAATTTAAACTTTTTAAATTAAGAGTGTACAATAATACTTATCCTGTACACTAGTCAGTTCCTCAGGCAGAAAACTAAACCACTGAATTAAAAATGCTTTTTTAAAATCTTCACAAGGTACCGCGCCAATGCAAAGCTGATTGAAAATTTGCTGGTGGGAAGCTGCACTCATGGAAAATCCAGTTCATCAAGATAAAAACTGCTGTGGAAGCAAATTAACTTCAAAGGTTTGCCAACTGGATCTAAGTGCTAAAACTGAGCCTTTTCCTTGGCTGCCAATGACTGAGCAGACAGGGTTTCCTGTTCTCGGGAAAACTGAAAGGGAGCTGGAATGACTGCAAACCTAGCCTCCAAATCCCAGTGAAGAAGCTTTGGCCATAAATTCCCAGGGTCTCCAAAACCCCCAATGCCAAGGCAGGTGTGAAAATTGAACTGCACCTATGGTTTGTACGCTGAGATGCCCAAATGCCTTGAAGAAGAAGGAGAAATAGTTTGCACTCGGTTTTAAACAGAAATTTGCTGTCGTGCTTCCTCCCATTCAGCAGCAATTCACAAATGAAGGTATGTGAAAGAAAAAACATTTGTTGAAGACTATAGCTCCTTCTCTTCTACTTACATCTCCCAAATAACTTTACAAACATTACTGAATACATCCTGAGAAAACACAGTGGGTTATACTACAGTTATACTACAAAGTCCCATTGCAGAGGTGAGGAACAAAACCACAGCTCCTCTGTAAAGTTTATCAATACAGATATCTGCCCTGCTCGGTTAGGTGAGAGGAGGATGCAGGTCTCCACCTGGGTCCTCAGGAAGGCAGCCACAGGCTAAACCTGACTGCTGAGACAGCTGCAATGTTGCCAGATTACATAAACAGTTCTCCCCAGAGGTCTGTGCCACAGGGGGCATGTATTCCTCCTTATCTCCATCATCCTCCCCCCCAGTCGACCTTCCTTTCACCAAAAATTCAAGGAGATCTGGAGGAACATCAGTGGTTCACACTGGGGGAAAAAGTAAGTAAGAAAGAAATGAATTCTTAGTAGGATTTTGGTTTTAAAGGACATTCTTTCAGGATAATAAACTAATTTTAAAATGATAAGCCAAATTAAACGTGACAATTGTTGGAGATCTGCTAGACGCTTATGAGATTTGTTCTAAGCTACGCACTTTTCATTGCCTTAGTCATAAGTTTTTCATGTGTTAAAAATCTTCTGCACTAACACACTGACTGTAGGTTTAAACTGAGAGAAACAACCTATCTGTTCTGAATCCAAGTTAAATTTAATTTTTAATGAAGTAGAGTTTATCTGTTTTATCTTAACTTGTCTATTTGTGCTTTAACAGTATGTGCACTTTACACACTGAAGTCTTGGGACTTAGTACTAGCACAGTGAGCCTACTTAGTACTTTTTATGTCCAGCAGCAGGGAACAAGGATTCCAACAGATGCTGGAGGCATGCTAACTGAGAAAGAATGCATAGAAGATGAAGACTTTTTAGCATAAGATTATATAGATTTCAACATGTTTATTTTCTGCACTAGGTCTCTTACTGTGTTAGTTCACCCAGAACAAAAGAATGCAATTTGAAGCTTACACTGAAGTGTAATACTGTATGAAAAAAGTTTTCAAGAACAAATTAAATGAGAATAAAAATTATTTGAGAAAGAATTAAGAATCTTTCAGTCAACTGACTGCTTTTCCACTCAATAATGTGCTTGACCAGGACAATCTCAAAAACTCTGCTCCAAACAGGCTGCTCCAAAAGGACCTGTCATAGGCCTTCTCTCTCATTTTTTTTTTTTTTTAGTGTTGCTGTTGTTGCACCCTTGGATGAAGTTATTTACTCTCACATCATTTTACAGCAGAAAGACTTCTTCATTTCAGTTCCTTAATTCCATCCTTCTAAGATAGCTTCTCTACTGTCTCAGAATTCTTGTATTATGTGCAAATCATATTTAAGTGTATTATTCACCTTTCCCCTCCCCTGGCTCTTTTTCTCAGTCTCATTTTCTCCATTAATTGTGTTAGTTACACAATTCTAGCTTCATATATCTGGGCATTGGGGATTCTGGAGGCTCTGGTAATTTCTGGCCAACACTACCCCACTTAACCTTCATTTGAGACCAGGTTTGCAGCCATTCCAGCACCCCCGCCATATAGTTTCAGAACCTGTTATAACTTCTTATCCTCGCTCATTTCTATCCAGTTTCTTGCTATTTCCCACTTTCAATAGAGTGGAGGTTTTCTTCAACACAAAATCCTTAAACTTTACTGCTTTTTTTCTTTTGTTTTATTTCCTGTAGCAATCTTATGCTGTCTCCTCTATTTCCACAAAAAAATATCTCCCTTTTAAATCATGCTGCCCTTCCCGGTATAGGCAGTATTTTCCAGCCAAAATCATCTTCCTGGCTGAGACATCTGAAAATTTTTTATCCTGTTTGGTCTGTTTCCAGAGTTTTTTTCCCTTTTGCATCACATACTATCCCCAGAAACTGGGTTCCCAGCCTAACATATCCTAACTTAATTCTAATGACTTTATGTGTTGGTTTCTGCCATGTTTGTTCTTTTCTGATCCATTGTTAGGCCTGCCCCTTATGAGCTGCACTCTGACTTTTGCTGCCCTTTCTGCTGCCCTTTCTGCTACCTCTTCTATCACAGTTGTAATCTTTACCCTTTTCTCTCCTACTGCCCTGGCAAGCTTGGATCAGATTCACCCCTTCCAAGCTAATGACCTCATGCTTCCATACTGGAGAGGTAACTGAGCTCCTCCTATGCTTTATTCTGAATGGTAAAATGCAGCAAGGAATTACACTGTACCTTCCCAAAGAGAAGAATATCAGAATGCCAGAATGTTTACCAGACTTGAGTACTACAATTGGCACTGATTTTAGTCCTGGTTCTCCTCATATTTTCTCAGGCATGCAGTCACTGTGACTGATGGTTCAGGTGCTGTAAATGTCCTGGCACCCATAGGCTGGTGGATACCAGGCAGTGGGCTGTGAGATGGGGGAAGATAAGAGCTAACATCAACGCCCAGAAACATTAATTGGCCCAAATTTACCCTCTGCACAGAGGCTCACTCCAGCTAGCACTGTTTCTCTAATAAGTACTGTAGGTTGAGGTGAGATAGGAGTTTATTCCAAAGACAGTGCTGTGCACACAACCTAGATGGCACCCCAGAAGTAATCAGCTGCACTGAGTTCACAACTCACATGGTAATAAAGGCCATGTTCTCTCATCAACGCTGATCTTTTTAAGAAAGGGGAAAAAACCCCAATTGTCTTCCTATATAATAGATTGAACTACCTACAGCTTCATAAAGGAGGAAGAAGGCAAATGTTAACCTTATGGCAATACTAGAAGACAATAGTACCTTTAACTCACCTTTTCATGGATTTGGGAGAGAGGTCCTTTTCTATATCCTTTGCAGGAGTGTTGTAGGAGTCCACATTGCATTCACTGTCATCATCGTATTCATGGTCAAGCAGTGTTCTTGCCCACGTCCCCATGTCATAGGGGGGCAACATTCCTCCAAACTCTGAAGGCAGGATCTCAGGGTGTATGAGCTGATGCAGGCTGTTGAGGTTGTTACCATGCAGGAATATCTGTATGTACACATGCAGGTAAAAACACAGGGGTATCACCAAAAAAACATCAAAGCCCAAATGGCATCATCACTATTAGGAGAATATTGTACAGTTTAAACATTCTGGTTGTGTTGGGCTAACAGAGGTGCAGAGGAAGGCACACATCACCTCTGCCTTAAGCATGGTCATGCTATGTTCATAAATCTCCGAAGTGATTAAAGCATAAATAACTTAAAATGTTTGCAGGCAAAGAGACTTAGGGAGGGTAAGAACTGGTGTCTGGTAGCTAGATGGACAGAATATTAGATAGACTAACTTCCTTGTTAATCTCTCATCAATTGCTCTCCCTTATTCTGTGAATGAAGTGAATAAATTAAGATTATAATAAATAAATAAAAATAATATTCACCATATACAATAAGGAATACATATTGACTTTCAGCATGCAGCCATGGGTTCTATAAATAAGATATATTGTGCAGTGTAATCATATGAGTGCTGAAAATTTCTTCCTTAATCTAGTCATACCAGTAACTGCCATTTATACTTGAAAATACATGAAGTAATAACATTAATAACTCATAAAATAATCCCGGTGACAACATTGAGGGAATAGCTGATGGACTATTTGAAATTTTCCATCAATGTTTTAGTAGACTGATACTAATATATACTTTATATTTATATATCTGTATATTAGTGTGATGTGATATGAATCCTTGCATTTATGTTCAACTTTAGTGTTTCCCCTCAGAGATCTTTCACGTTCCATTTCACATTGCAAGGACTCCCCTGGCAGCTATACCCTTAGCATGATTTATAAGAGTTAAATTCAAAAGGCAGAAAGACAAAGATCAAATATATGCTTGTTTTTTATTGCTTACTTCAGACAACCTTCCAGTCAGCTGTGGACCCAGGAAAGTTAATATGACCATGCAAACCAGTGATTTTCTTCCACCTCAGAAAGGAATTTATCCTTTTGAGAAAGAACATTTATTCATGGTGAAAGTTATTGCTTTATGGCACCTTTACAGCTAAGTGTTTCACTTCTTAGCAATTGTTTCTATATATGCCTAATACTTCATTTATCTGAATATAACTCAGTTGCAAATCTACATGAAAAATTTAAAAATACACAATAACTCAGAATAAAAACAATAGATAGATAATAGGCCTGGTTAAAAAAAAATCTAAAGAGAATTCTCTTGGGTTTGGGTTTTTTTTCCCCAATTGTTTGTTTTGCATCTAATAATTTTTTAAAGCTGATTTTAAGTTTTATATGGTGGTCATAACTTTCACGTTTTGACACTAAATTTAGAACTGTAAATCAATATTTAACCACCTGACTACTTTTTATAAGTACTCAGTATTGACAAAAAACAGTTGTAAAAAGTCAGCATATCTGAAAATATATGCCATTGATTGAGGTGTCTAAATAAAAATTTAGATGCTAACTGATAAGCCTCCGTGTTCAACTGCCTTGTCACTTATTTTTTAATGCTGTAACACTCCCATGAGCTGCATTTTACTCCCTAGTTCTGCTTATGCAGCACTTGAGTTGAAAAGGCCCCAGACATACCTGGCACTGCAATGTTCTTTTGCAGAAGCTGCAGTCAACAGAGTGCAACTCAGTCCTGCAAAATGGGGCTTCATTTGCATATTTATAACAGATATTACATAAAAGGCTTTGTGATCTCTAGCTCAAAATCTGTAAATACCAGAGGCCTCTCACACATAATCTGCCAGTAAAAAGCAGCTCAACACCAAGGATCATTGTGGCCTTAATGAGTGCGTTTGAGGAGGAAAATACAGACCTGCTTAGGGAGCTGATTCCATTAAAAAAAAAAAATCATGTTCTTTGTAGTGCCATTGCACATGATGTTGATTGTATTTTCCTGGATGACAAAGTTCCTGTTACAGAAATAATATCATTCTATATGCTATCACCACCAAGCTCTAATTTAATTGCACTGATGTAAATGGTACAAATTCAGCAACATCTCGGAGGTTGCTCATGCTTATGCACAGATGCATGCACACAAATTCCCTTTTATTAGCTTTCATTCAAATTAGTATTTGCAAACTAATACTACTAGATGCCAGCAGGGTATTTTAGCTCGTGCTAATGTCAAGGAAATCGCACTAGGAAAGGACTTTGTAGTCACTAACTCTGTTTTTAAAAGAAGGACACAAATAACTTTAACAGAAATTAAACAGAATGGAATTGAATACAATCTTAATACAAACTTTAATGTTGGCAATATTTTTTATATAATCCCCTGGAGCAAGCATATGCTTACATTTTAAAATACATTTATGTGCACTGCTTGACTATATCCTTAAAGGATAATGTTGTATAAGTTTCTAAAACAGTTGAAGGTAGCCTTTACGAGACAGATATATTTAAACATTTTCCACCAATAGCAAGCTGATATATCTTGTTAATCTACTTTCTTAGAGTATGATGCATCTGCTGATGATAACTGCCAGGAAATGGACAATTAAAAAGAAGAGTACCCTTTTTCGTGTCTTCTCCTTTAGAAAGGGCCGGATAACTGTGTAGAGGGCATGGATATACCACGGCTGATTGACAAAATGTATTCCTCCAAACCGAGCTGGAAAGCTGTCCTGTGTGACACAAAACAAATACATACAATTTGAGCCAAATCTTAACATGTAGCACATGCATCAGATATCTTTTTTTTTTTTTTTCTGAATGCCTTCATCTTAATAATAAGCCTTTAACAAGAAGAAAGATTATCCAGAACTGCATCCTCTCAGTTGAGTTCTAACCTTCCACAGCAAGGAGCAACAAACCTTGGACGGAGTAAGTGTAGAAGAAGAGTGCTGACATAGCTTTGCTATTCAAATAACAGCACAGCATTTCTAACCTCCAGAAATGCTTTAAACATTTATGATTTGCCCATAATACATCTAGGCCATGCATTTTTCTCTTTTCCACTTCTATGGATTTTATTCATTTTTAATAGTAACAATCTCAACTCTTCCAGTGTCCTTGAAGAGCACTAAAAATGTCCCTTGTCTCCGCCTTAAAAAGAAAGTCTAAATCTAAACTACTGTTCAAAATGTATTCTCCAGTATTATCTATATTTCATAAAACTGAGACTGCATTAAACATTATGCATAAACCGTTATGCAATATCCATGACAGTGATTCTTGTCACATAGTCAGAGGCCTTCTGGGAACTTAAATGTAAGGACAGCATATCTGTATCGAAGCAATGGCTTTTCTTTTTTACTTGCTGAAAATCACAAGAGGCAGATAACTCACTAGGAAAAGATTCTGATATGCATTTTCAGCTTCTAATTTGAAAGAATATGCCAGAGGGTTTGGCAGTTTGAGGAGGGCAGCCACTCTGTCCTGGAATACAACTGCCAAATTCCTTGTGTTGTCCTCATTTTGTGTTTGCCTGGTTGATCATATGCACAAACATTGCAATAGGCCAGCTCCTATGTTTCCTAGAGTTGCATTGAGGAAAGAGGAAAGAGGCGTAAACAGGTGCAGTTGATACGTGTCCCCTTTTGTTTCCATGGCTTATGTTAGAACCTTCTCAGTGAAGAACCTTCTCCTAGTTATACAGACTTACTAAATTAATGGCCTTCATTTGAAGCTTAATTCAACAGGTGATACAGCATAGGGAGCCATGTTAGTCACTTAGATCAAAACCAGGCTCCTCACAGCAGCAGCAGCTCCCACTGGACCATGCAGGTAACAAACAAGGACATCGTTTCCAGCTACACCTCCTCCTCTTCCTCCTCCTATATGGATGCAATAAAGGCAACTTCAGGTCTGTGCCACTGGGATCAAAGGCTGAAAAGGAGGTAATCAAAAGGTCTGACATGGTGCTTTGTGCAAATAGACCTATTTTGTCTCCTCTGGAGATGAGAGAGGAGGCCTTATAGAAGCAGCCAGCAGCCTTGAAGTAATCTGCAAAGCACAGCTTGAAGCATAGGGTCATACAGCACACACCAACAAAATGGCCAAGAAAATAATTATAAACTATTCCAGCCAATCCAAAACTCTCACAAAAGGAAGGCAGAAACTGCAGGAAGGGAATCTTCCAGTAAATGTTTCCAAATAAGAATATACTTCAAAATGCAGCTGCCTGCATATCCACAGAACCTCTTCAGTTCTGCCAATGTGTTTAGACCCATGGGAATAATGAAGTACTTATCACTTACTCCTCTCCAAGGATCCACTCACAGCCTGTCAGGCATGCCAAACCCAGGGGCTCTTTACAGCAAGGCACCTCTTGCCTTCAAATTATAACTTGCTGGATTTTCCAACAAGGAAAATCCTTGCACCTTGACAATAATTTACAGGGAGGGCAACCACAACACTCACATCTGGCTGGCCAGAGCACAATAGTCAAGGCAATCAATGGTCTGTTTTGCAGCTTTTCTCCAGAAACTTTTGATTAACAGCAGCTTTGAAAGAAAACAATCCTATTGAAAGATTGCTGCAGAAGCCTCATTCTGCTAAATGCCTGATTCCTGTCAGCACTAACTAAATGTCAAACAGGATGGTTGATTATTTGACACATAATTCACCCTGTTCAGTATTGTAAATCCCCAAACACCATTCTGAGGACACAGCTATGTTGTGCAAAAGGTAGTAAATTATGTTTGTATCATAGTGATCCAACAAATCCATTAGGAAGAATAAATCACCAGGTGACACCTTAACCTTTAGTTACAGGAGATAAAATTCATCCACAGAAGGTTGTGTTTATCTGGATTATCACGGCTGGTTCTCCAGCAAAGAAATCCAGTGCTCCATGCTGCGTACCATACACAAAAGAGCACACACTTAGAGCTGCAGACATCTCAGCAGAGCCACTCAGAAACTGAGGACAATTTGTGAATAAGATCTCAATAGGCAAACTGACATGTACAAACACAGATTCAGAGCAGAATGCCAAAGGCATTTGTATTCTAATGTGGCCTCAGAATGCTCTGTGTCTTTTTAAAGATATAAAATTTGCAGCAGACAAAAGGATTATCCTTAAGAAGTACCACTTTGACATGTCTACTATCTTCTCCTGCATCTTGGAAACCATTTACATGGAGGATGACAATTATATGTGGAATGATCCTCAAATAGAAGACACCACTTGATCTTAAAAGCCAGCTTGTTTCAGTGTTTCTGAGAAATTCTGAAGGTATTTTCTGGAACTAAACAAGATGGGTATTTTTCAGTCTTTGTGACTGAACTGAGGTGCTCAGATTCAGAAGCACTTCCTAAGCTGTAGTTAGGACCCCCAAAATTTGTGCCAAAAAAGAGAAAGGGTAATTTGGTCAGAATGATCCTGCATTGTACACAGTGCTTAAACCTGTATTCAAAAGCTCCTGAAAGTAGATCCAAAAGTAAATCTCAAAAGCACCTACTGAAAAAATGAAAAAGCTGAATAAGTAACTACATCTGCTGGAGAAACAGGTGTCAGAAGGTTGTCTTGCTCTTCTTAGATGTACCTGATTTCCACATGGGGATTTGCCAGACAGATGGCCATCCTACACAAACAGCAGGTAGGAATTTCTTTCAAATCACTGATTCTTCTGAGGTTTTATGTAGATTAGGTTACAAGCACGGTGGCAGTCACAACTGCCTCTACAGACATACTGTACTTCAACAGATGAGCCTGTAACCCATGAATCACATAAATTCTAAGTAAAAGGAATCTCCCACCAGAAAACAGTAAGAAATGGAGATCAGCTGTGAAGTGAGCTGTGCTTCTGACTGGAAAAGTAACAAATCTGATGTGGTATTACCAAACTGCAAAAAAGAACTAATTATGTCTACACAGTGGGCGGATTTTTGTTCACATTCACTGTAACCTCTGTTTCAGCAGCAGAACATAACTTTTGCTTGTTGCTGATGAGCACAGTCTGTGACATGGCCATGCCATAGACACAGGCAAGCAGGCAGTTACTATCAGAGACCAGAGGCCCGAGTGACAATTAATAGTAAGCTGCCAAGGAAGAGGCACGCCCCTACACTACCGTCTGCAGCCCTGGGGGACTACCAGTGCACCGTCAGCATTGCAGAGCGACCCCTCACTGGGTTTCCATCTCTTGAGGAATGGTTCTGTGGACTCGGAGCACAGCAATTTTAACCTCTCTGCCAAACACAATTTATACAAACTATCTTTACAAGCTTCCTGTCCAGGGAGCCAGTTCCTGTTGCTGCTACCAGCCCTGGCACATGCTAAGAAGCCAGGTTTCCACTTGCCAGACACCCGGTTCCACCCTGCGCTGGGCTCGGCCATCACCTGACCCAGCTCTCGGGGTTTCACAGAGGGTCCCCTGCTCCACTTTGGCCACAGCAACTCTTGCAGCACACGTAGAAACAGCAAAACCAGTACAGGACATTTTCCACAGCACTTATGAAAGTGCCAAATTCCTACTGAAAAACAATATGAGTCTTCTTAATGGCTTCAGGACTTCTGTTATAATATCATAAAAATGACCTTTGTTTTTTATCTTTACCAAATGCAAAAAATCAAAGAACTTCTTAAAGGCCACAGCATTCTTCACTCCTTGAGCATTGTGTCTACATCTAAATCTCTGAAGTCTACTTTTAATGAAGCAGCCCTCCTAGCTGAACTCAGTATTATAACCAAATGTTTGCACAACTTTTAGAAGTGTAGTCTCCGAAACTGCTGAGAACACTGTGTGCCCAAAAGTGCTTTGGCAGCCCACTGTCATCAGTCTTAAAAGTATGCTGCACATCCACAGCAAACAGACTAGACACACTTTGCCACATATTAACGCCGAGAGAGTGTTTGGGCATGTGTGCTCTGGTAGTTATTTTTGAGGGTTTGCTGTCTTAATGTGCAGTGAAATTGTTTTTGTGGACAGACTAGAGACACCCTTCAAAGGACAGTCTAGACAAACATAATGAATACACTGACACTCTTTACTTAAGGATCTGTGGATCCAGAGCATCTGAGTTCTCTGATGAATTCAGGCTGTGGCATCTGCAGACAACTAGAGGTTACAAAGTCAAAACTCCAACAGCTGTATCTTCATAACAAAAATTGCAAGTTCAAAGAAAGCATACAAAACTATTACTATCTTAACTATGACTTAAGAAAGAACCTTTCAAAACAAAGGACAATGCTGACACCAAAACAGAGGAGAGAAAGCTGACCAGGAACACAACCAGATTGGAAGCTGGTAGACAGCTTTGAATCACCAAACATGCAACAAGACTGGCAGGGAATAAGCACCCTGACTTATTTTGAGAAAATTAGTAAATTCTGAAGAAGCTAAGCTTCAGGTTGTCTAACAACAAAAGACTTTCCTTCTGTACCTCTCTGTTAAGGCTCTTTAAGGTTCAGATCCAAAAAAGAAGCCCTCAGGTGGTGAAATTTTGCTTGACCCCTGGAACAGCTTACTAGTGATTTCCTTCTGTAAGGCTAAAATGTTGTTCTCTCCTAGTCTGAGCCTTTCACTTTTATTATACAACATTGAGCCATTTCTAAGACAAAAAAAAAGTGCCAAAATAAATTCTTGTTACTGTGTTCAACCAAAAGCACAGTACCTAAAGGCAAATGAAATCATTCAGTGACATTCCTACAAAATAAGATTTAATTATCTAGAACTGGATGTTGTCATTTTGCTAAGAAGCTTCCAATGAAGCAATTTGACTTTTGGCAGTCCTTTTCATTTCTATTAGTCATTTTATACAATGACTTACAGTTCATATAGAACTATGTTAAGTTGAATGAAATGACAAGAGAGATAGTATCCATCCAGTGAGAATATTGCTTTTTTAATTGAAGTATTTGTTTTAATTTCAAGTCGTCTTCCACCTTCCATTTCAATATGTTACTCATAAAAATTATATATAGTTTAAATTAATTAGGTGGGATTTAAAAGTCATTTGACCATATGTGTCTGAGTGTTTATATATAAATATAATAAAATTTAAAACCTACATAGATTTTGTGCTTTCACTGTTTGGATAAAGGGATTAGACCACTCTCAAATTTTAATTAGGTGGGCTTGATAAAGAAAGTATTTTGTGTAAAACCTTTATTTTAATTTGAAGTGCTTTATTTCTTTGCAAATTACCTTCAATAGGTTTCAATCTTTTTGGGTTTTAAGTTTTAATTAGAAATTGTAAAATTCTTTTAGAAATTTTTCTTCATTTTGATGAGGACTTGGGGTTGTTTAACCTTGGTTCTTGGCCTAGTTGTTTAGCTTAAACCTTGAAAATGAAGGCTTTAATTTTAAAGAATAAATGAAAAATGCTGGTTTTCAAGGACCATACTGTTTTCAACTATCAGCACTGCCTCTTTTCTAGCACTTAATTTGTAATGTGAGATATTAAAAAGGGGGAAAAATTTTTACAGCCTGATGCTATTTTCCAAATATGCAAAGCCAGAAAAAGAGTAGGAAGGAGGATAGAAGTTCTATTCTGTTTTCTACCCTGTGATGAAAATCATTCTTTACAACAGACAATTATTAGATGGTGATTTCTTCTACGGAAATTCCCATAAGGAAAAAAAAGCCTGTCTTCCAGGCAGCTTGTGAATGTCTTATTAGATTAACATTACAAACAAAGAGAAAAAAAAACACTATACTGCAAACTGCTGTGCATAAATACAGTAGCACTACTTTCATAATACTGGAGGAATAAAAATAATGTGGAAAATTACTGTTCATAAAGGATTCCACAGTCCAGTTCCTGAAGGCAGAAGTCTTTGGCCAGGGACTGCATAGCAAGAGCTGAAACACCACACCAGCATCTCGGCTTGTACCAACCTCATCCTGAAGTCACCCTCTTTTTGTCAGTGAGACTGTCCAAACAGCCCCTGGTCTCTGCCAAACTGCTGACCACAGGATTGCTGTCAGGATGCTTTTCATCACGTAGAAAGCTTCCCACAGGCCTGAGGTCGTTTCAAAGAGGAGCATTAGCAGCTACCAGATACCGCCCCCCTTCCTTGTACCTGACCACTTTCAAATATGAGTTAAACAGCACCTGGGAATGAAGGGATATTTTAAGATAATGTTAAGATGAGGTTTGAAAGAAACAAGGCAAGGCAAGGCGGAAACCATAGAACTAAGATAAAAGTGAGGAGTAGATGAGATTAAATAAAGTAATGTAAGAGAGATATCAAGACACTACTATGATTCACATGAGAAAAACATTCATCTTGTTCCCTTTCTAGCCCCTATTCAAAATTTTCACAGAGAAGTAAGGAAAGAGAAATCTAAAGTATTCCTGCATGGAAGACCCATGTTTTACAGTCCCATGTCAAGACTGATTTTTCAGATCTAAACTGATAGAGGGTAAAAAAAATACCAAATCTTATATCTTCCATGTAATTACACATATCATTCGAGCTGACAATGTCCTAGGATCAGACTCAGCCTAAGGATTTTCAGTTCAGGATTGACTTCTGTCAAAATTTGCAAGAAACTAATCTGTCCAGGCAATGGGACACACAGGTCTGCAGATGGATAAGGTGAAGAAAGATCCTGCACAGAGGCAAAAATGCATGTTTTTAAATAGCACTGCATAGCGTTCCAGTGCCAGTAAGTTACTGAGTTGAAAGATCCCATTTCTCCTGCCATAATATTCACTTTTTCTCCTCTGGAAAAGGAGAACTTCTAAACTGGTGCCTACAATTTTATTATTCAAAGCTACTCCAAAATGCAACTCTCATTTTCAGGCAAGATGCATTAAAATTGGATTAGCCCTTTGTAAGTTTCAATTTACAACAATACAATAAACTGAAAACTACAGTGTTTCAAGAGTTATTTCATGAGCCATGAGTTTCCTCATGCTATGAGGAATCAATCTCCATCACTGCAGTAAGCATGAAGAGCTGTAATCATTTTAGCCCTCCAATTTTAATGTCATTCCATGCAAATGACAGTCCTGAGAATTGAACTGAACTGTACAATTGGAGTGATAGTGATTTAAGATAAATCAGCTGAGGACAGCCACTGAGATATAGAATGCAGCATAATTAAGCTTTAAAGTACTGAGGAAATTGAATATTGACTTGAGAACCACTAATAAGTATTATATTTTATTAAGAGTAGAGGTATCATAAACTATGCAGCATATATAGTTTCAAGAGGTCAGCTCCCCACAGGAAAAATCTATTCCCAGTTCCAAAAAGTGTTCAAATATCTTTGTCATAGTACAGAATAAAGATTTATTTCAGCCTTTCAGCTTTAAAGAAAACCTTAGTCTGAACTGCTCAGCTACACTTTATCTTTAAAAAGGTGCTTGAAAAGATATGATTTCCTACATGCTAGCTCCACTTCAGCTCCCCTCTTCTGCACTCCTGAACGACTGCTGGTGGTACACATATGCAATATGTGCCTGGCAGTCCAGGGAATTTCAATATTGTTTGAGGCAGAACTGTCATTCAAGTTATTACTCTAGAGGATCATAAATCTCAGTTGTTGAATTCTAACTTCAGACATCAACCCCCTGTCTTTGTAAAGCCATATAAGCATGGTTGTCTCTGTGCTAGCTTCTATGGAGGAAATCTTCCAGTAAAAAACAGAGATTCACAACAACTTGGAAAATAAATAGTCACATGTTTTACCATGCATATCTAGGACACGGCTAATGTGTTTGCTGTGCTATCAGGATATGACAATAATGAAGAAATGTGATGGTAGGATCTCTCCTAAAATCACACTTTTGAAACTCTTGAAAATTCATGTGCAAGGAGTTGGGAGATCAAAACCAGAAATGCAGATATCTTCATGCTAAGATAAAAGTGGAACCCATGTGAATGTATTCTCAGCAAGAGAAAACAACAGTAGCCTCAGTTCACATCACATGGATACCCACAGAGAAAAGAACTCAACTCTGAAACTGTCTGGAATGCAGGTTCCAGCCCTGGGCTTCCCCATACAAATCAGAGAGAGACATACTGGACACAGTCTGGCAGAGGGACAGAAAGAAGACTTAGGGACTGGAGCATCTCTCATATGGACAGAGACTGAGAGAACTGGGAATGTTCAGCATGGAGGAGAGAAAACTCAGGGGAATCTCAGCAATGTACATAAACACCTGAAGGGAGGGTATAAGAAGCTGGAGCCAGGCTCTTTTCTGTGGTATCCAGTGATAGGATCAGAGGCCATGGCAACAAACTGAAACACACAAGGGTCCCTCTGACCGTAAGAAAACGATATAAGAGCACACAGTTCTAAACAAGTTAGACACTGATGAAAAATCACTAAGGTTAAATTGTCTTTTTACCTGGTATTTTTCAAGCCACTTACCAAAGTTGTGCTATTTTTGAAATTCCTAACCAGCAGAAGTAACCACTGTGATGTTAGGCTCCTCAAAGGCAATTAAAAATGTTTTGCTGGCAGATGTTAATATTTACCCTATGCAAATTTCTCAAACTTCTTGGCTTGGCTGAAGTTACTGATCTTAACAATTGACTATCAAAAATGTGCTTGGCTTTCTCCACCTAAGCAAAGGCTTACCTTACCTGCAAACCATGACATTTCATGCACCACACTCTTTGAACCAGGATTACAAAATGTAGTCACTGCCAAGCTGTCTGCACAACACTGAACAAGTTCAGTTTCCAAAGGCTGGGAATGAGCTGCCTCCCCTGTTCTGGCATCCACCAGTAAGCCCACCTTTTCAGAAATGTCAGAGGGCAACACAGGCAGCTCACAGACCAGGGAAAGTCAGCAACAGTCAAATTAACTCAATTCATTAATGACACCTCTAGGAAAGAAGTCCAATTTCCATTTTGAAACTGACAATTTGCTGCTCTGCTCTTAGCTCTAGCAACATAACGAAGAGTGGTTGCATCTGAAAGTACGTCTTTTTTCTAATTATAGCATTATTCACAAAGATATTGCTTTTGCATATGTAACATTTTTAGATGTTTATAACTAGAGATTGCAAAATGTTTATTGCTCTACTGCTAAAACCTTATTCAAATTGTAGCATCTTAAGTGCAAATGCAATACACCAGTATAACATACTTTTTACAGGAAGCATAAGAATGTATGCAAAAAGATCTTCCTTCCCTCACCCTCCATTCTACTTTTCTGATTTAACCACATTCTGATTTGCAGCCCTCTTCTACAGCATGGCTTAAATTTTCTGCTCTCCTCTGCTCCAGTCGCTCCAGTGCTATTGGTTGATGCTAACCAGGGAATTAAATCCCCAGTAGAGGGATGATGGCATATGGCATGTGTGAGTGTACTTAATGGAAGGCAGAGACACCCTGCTGGCTGTCTCCTGCTTCCCATCCATTAGCGCCACACACGGCATCGTGCCGCGCTGCCCAGCACATCCATGCTGTTAGTGCCACAGCCGTGCAGCCGTCGCCCACGTCGCTCGTGCTACAGCTGTAAAGGTCCCCGCTGTGACCACCGTGTGTACCTCAGGAGGAGGCTGAAAATACAAAACTCCTCGCTTCAGTGAGAGTATTATTAAACATTAAACCATAAACAAGCCTCTACCTCCGCTTAACTGAACAGTCAAGAGTCATTCCTCAGCAACACAGGACAAGCTGAAATAAAATCAGAGCCAACGCTAATATAAGCAGACGCGGCCTCTTCCAACCTATCCATTCACAGATGGATGCTGTTGTTGAGACCATGTTGCAAAGCTCTAGCACCTTTACAAAAAAATAGTTTAAGCAAGCAGAATCTTCTGCTAGGTATTAACAAGTGTGGGGTCACAGCGGGATGCAGATACAGACTCAAAATGTACCACATTTTCTAGACACAAGGCATCTTCAATTGCCAACAAACAGAACTGCATTGAAATCTAAAAGGAAAGTGTCAGAGTGCATGTGTGTCTGTGTCTGTGTATAAAAATCATTATGCCTCAAACAGCAAATTATTTTCTTAAAAAATTTTTAACATGGATAATTTGACATTTTCCAGTAGCCTATTCACTTTAGCATAAATGTAAGATCTCAGACTATCGGCATAAGACAAAAAGGCATTTTCTGTCTAGGAACAAGAATCAGTTCTTCGTGCCCTACTGGTAGATCAATTATGCATTAGAACTGCTGCTGCTTGACTTTTAATCCACATTAGTTCACAGACCTTAAACAAATTTGATGTTACCATATTAAAAAGGGAAAGCACTAGAATAAGTTATACATAAACAAAAAGGAAAACAGATCAAGCAAGAGACCAATTAATCAGTCAGCTGCTGGCAGTGAGGGGACAGACTGCCTACTGCCAGCTCACAGGGAAATAAGAAATATACAGAGAAATCATTTAAATGCCCTTAAATGTAATTCGGTCCAACCTGGAATAATTGTACAATAATTTTTAACATGTTTCTTTGTTAACCTTAGTTTTGGCAATTCAGACAAAGAAATTTGCTGATGGGTGTATATGTGTACAGTGGAGTACTATAGACCTATAATACCTGTCTCATCCTGAATAAACAACACTTCGAGCCCCATTATGAATATCAGACACCAGCTGTATTCTTAGCCATTTAAAGACTCTGGCTGTGTATTTACTGAAATAGATAAATTAAGGGAGTACTTCAGTCAGCTCTGCTCATTTTGGAGCCTGGCTGATAAATCTTCTACTTTCTGAGCCCAAATTCCTGCATCATCGTATCCACTACAGTCTTTCAGCACTAAAATTAAAGGCAGTATGAATATTTAAATGTTCTGTGACAAGAACACAGCAGCTAAATCGCTGCCAGTGTACAAAATGCAAAGGCTACCTTAGAATTTGAGTTCACCGGATGGAGAGAGGGAAGGAAGGTAGATATTAAAAAAAAAAAAAAAAGGCAGGGTGCAAATTATCGCACAATTCTTGCTAGCTATTGCTACTACCCCAGGAGCTGTAGTTTGAGTGCTCTAAGCTTCCATTTCCTTACAAAGACAAGGCTATTTAGTTGAAATATTTTTTCCTACAATGCACAACAGCCTCTCCTGAACACAGGAACAGATACAGCCTAGAGGTAAATGAGGACATGAGGTGTTGAATGCTTCACTCAATGCTGGAAGCTTTCCCAAAATGAAACACTTCAATTTTGACCCATTTGATACTTTTCAAATTAAAAAAATCTCTAGAAGGGAGACATTTTACATAAACATTTTCTTTTAGTCATTATGGAAAATTTGTGATTCTTCTTAGAAAGGTTTTAGGGTCAAAGGTTATAATGTTTCTGTTTAAATTTTTAGAATAACTATAGCTTTTGTTTTTGTGGATAAGAATGCAGCATCTTGGAGCTATTCTAACAGATTTCATTCTCTTACTTGCTGTGATCATACACAACACAAGCTTACACCAGGACAAGAAATTGAATTTCATGAAGATCTGATATGGAGAATTATGGGATGAAATAAATCACTGACAAGCACAATCCTGCGTGTCCCACGACACTCTCAAGTATTCAAACATTGCTTTGCTATTTTAAGCTGTCACACTGCTGCAAATTTCATCACCCAGTCCTGTGACTGTGACAGACCTCACCTGCAAAGCGAGGCCATGCAGAATGACCTCCAGGTGGAACCCAAAGTATTGCCCAATGGTTGTTGGCGCTTCAGTAATTGGTTCCTCTCCTCGGGCTCAGCTGTGCCCCAGAGTTCCAGCACAACTGAACAGTTGGTGTGCTCACTGAAGCTGCCAGTTTTCAGCAGGAAAAAAGTAACAAAGGTTCTTGACCATTTCTGGGTATATGAAGTCTCATGGTGCCATTTTAGACAGAGAAGCATTAACCTCAATGTCTTGGTCAAGTAACAACTTGAGGAATCTCATTCTGCCTATCTAAATCCTCTCTATACTTCCAGCTGACTCCAGCATTTTTACAGCAGCATTCAACTGCCTCAAAGTGTCATCAAGAACTGGAAAACACCAGACACAACAATTTACCTGATGTAAGATGTGATCGTGTCATCACTACGAATGTTGTAAGAGTTTATAGCAAGTGGATCTGATGAGCTCAACTAAACCTGTGACATTCCATCCTGCTCCATCAGCCTGCAGGGGTGAGTGCAGGCTCGCCTAAGATCTCCTAAGCAATGTTCTCCACATACAGCTCACTCGCTTGAACTCACTGCAGACTTGCAGTAGTTTAATTGTATTGGGTGTACTCCATCATTTCTCTGCAGAGACAAGCCTTTCCCTAATAAAATATACCATAAGAAGTACCAAAATACACAAAATAACATTCTACAAAATCACAAGCAGCATCTATACACAATTAACAGCACCCAGAAAAATTCATGAAAGAGAAACTCAGTTATCTACACTGTGAAACAGTTAGAGTAAGTTATAGCCCCTATCCCTCTCACAAACAATTTGGAAGGCAAACAGAAATCAAACACCATTTCCAAAATGACCTTTGAATGTCGTTATTTGCTTAGGTTAACAAAAACAGTAATAGTCAGAACATAGCCATTACAGCAGAAGGGAGCAGCTCTGGGCATGTCTGCTTTATTAGCACATAATTACACTCTCTTAGAGATGTTGTCCACTGGTAGCTGCCCATTATAAACCAGCAAGAAACTCAGGAAAACATGAAACAATTTTAAATTATTATGACTCATACAAAATAAACATATTCACTTTCAAATATTAGCTATGGATTTTTAAAATTCGATTAATTACACAGATTAAACCTTTTAAATACCATTAATTAAACAGAGTGGCTACTCAAGCACTATGAGGTCTATTGTGTAAATACATATTAAGGAGTCCTGAGAGATGTTTTTGTCCACTACAGTGACCGCTACTGAATAGTTTTTTTAAACAAAAATTAATACCTGTTCATATCACCTCTGTTGAAATTTTTATTGTCCATGTTCTGTGTAGGCTGAAATGGTGACTAGAAATGGCTGCAAGATATGAACAGCACTCCATGCAAAATATGCACCACTATTACTTTCTTAGCCATCAGGTCTTCAGCATCATTCAGTTCCTTTTCAACAGCGCTGAGAAATGTATTGTCATTTATATTTAAGGTAAGCTATAAATAATTAATTAAGTTCTGTCCATATTCCAATTAATTCAGCAGGTAACTCAAAGGTCTCAACCAAGAACCTGACATTTGGTAAATGGGGAAAGTGAGGGAGAAGAGCCCAGATCTGAGTATTAGTCACAAGCGAAGGACACCAAGGCTCATTGATCAGCAGATCTAGTGAGAGCTTGCAGGGATTTTGGAGAACCTCAGTTACAGCAACATAACTGCCTCTGAGGAGCTGGACTCTACATCAGGTGAGAATCAATTCCAGTCAGAGTACACAACTAACAAATCCAAAATAAATAAAATCCACATGCAGAGTTGGAAATGTTGATGATAATAACTATCTCTTACAGTCTTATATATAAAGAGCAACTCATCTGGGCTATGTGATTCTCCTTTTTCAAAACAATGCACCTGTCTGAAAAGAATTCTCCACTACTGAGTATCTACTGAATGATTTTTCTACCTAAGAGGCTTCAAATGCATAGAGGAAAAACACCTTATATCCCTATCATCAGTAGGGTGAACAGCATGACCACAGTGGGAATAGGAGCTAGATTACCAGACAAGCTGAATTCATAGTAAATAAAAAATGTGAGCAAGACCTTTGCATGGCTTTGCATTTCACAGAGAAAAAAAAAAAAAAATTGATTTAAAAGCATTTTATACTTTTGAAATAAAACTCTCCCTCAGTGTGTTGGTTTTCTTTGACACTAACATAAATACAGATGTAGATGTGTTTGCAAAACAAATAATTATCTTTTCTACAACACTATTGTTAAACAAGTGTTGACAGATTAATATAACTCCGCATCAGTGCAAAGACCTTACAATGTGTATTCCAACAGAGCACAAAGTTTATAAAATAGACGCATTGTTGCATGATCCGCAGGCTGTATACAGTTTTATATAGTCCACACAAGCTATAATTTTTCCCTGATCCATACCAATCATACTGGCATGTGCTTTTCAGTACTACACAAAGCAATAACAAGTACAGATGCTATTTACTATCAAAGCATGTGCACAGGAATGTGCATCATCTACAATTTCTGCAGATGGAATGTATTCCCAGCGAGGATCATACTGCATTGCCTTGGACATGGCTTCCAGCCAGTTAGGGAAGATGTTTTCTCTTCAAATGAGAGACCTGAAATAATGCCTGAAGCAAGAATGAAACCAGAAGTCAAAATTTTGAAATTCAAGCAAGTAATTCTCTGTCCAACCTGGCAGGCCTAGCTTTGTTTAAATCCACATCAAATTGACACCAACTCTGATGATCTCCATGGACAGGCAACCGCTGCCAACTCTCCAGGGCTGCAGGGCTTTGGAAGCACAGGAGGCTGCACCAGAGCTTGCAGGAGTATGAAGATGGGCAGAGAGAATAAAGAGAAAACATAAAAACACAGAAAGACACCAGCATCATGGATGGAAAAGTCTGGACCTCCTGCACTGGAGCACTTTGTCTAGCTCAAGAGGAAACAGGGTTTGGATGAGTTCTGGTGAAAGTCACCAGTACACTCACTGCAGGTAACCACTGAGCCTTTTCTGCAAGGATGGAGAGCAGCATTCATTACTTTAAGTGTGTTAACTAGAAATCTGATTGTTAAAACTAATTAAAGATATTTAAAAGCTGGGTTTGACTCACTGTTATGTAACACTAAGGGAAATTAGATCTATTTTAGGATTCTAAAAATGAGGGCAAAACAAATGGCACACACAAACCTGAGCCTCTACCCCCAAGTCCCATTTCACAGTCTGAACACTTCCCAGCCTCAAAACACTCACCTGTTACCTGGGAAACAAAGTGGAAATTTGACTCTCTAGCACCAACTCCTCTAACTCTATGCCTCATGACATTTTCTTGCAGTGACAGCTCCTATTTTCACCCCTCCTGCTCCTTCTCATTAACATATAAATGCATTACAGTACATTTCATTCTGAAATAACTTGCTGTTCATCCCATTTCTATTTTACAGTTAATGCTCAAGAAACAGGATGCCCTCAGTTGCTGCATTACCCACCCTCTCTGCCTTCTCTCCAGTTTCCCTGATCCATGCCAACTATCTTCCCCAGGTTTCAACGATGTGGGTCACCTTTCACCATCGCACAGACTTCAGCACTCATTCCTTGCTCACTTCACAGTGAACATCATCCATAGAGAACTCCCTTTTCCTATGAGCATTTCAGAGTCATTCCTGTGTCAATACGCATATAACCTCATCTCCTGTTTTCCGCCACTAAGCCTCACCTGTCATTGTTACTTGTCTGAAAGCTCACTAACAGCACTAACCCCAAATTCACTCAATTTCTATTTTTTCTAGTGTTGCAGCAATCCTCACAGTGCAGTCAGCCATCAACTCACAGCCCTGGTTTCTCTGTAAAGTCCTGTTTTCCTCTAACACCACAGGGTCTGCAAGACCAACACTTAACACGTCTTTCCACGTACAATGTTGTGGGGAACCTGACTCTGTTATCTTTAATATCCTACCGCCACATTCTGTGCTGCCTAAAAGTTATGTTAAGGGCAGAGGTTTTTTAAATCAATATGGGTTGGATGAGCCCAGGGCTGTGAATTTCAGTCCGTGCTGAAAGAATCAAACTCAAGAGAGAAAGGACGAGAACACATCTCCCACCTCATAAAGCAAAAAAGGGAAACCAGGGTGACACTATTTGCGTGACCAAGATTGTGATCTATGTGAATCCTGACTGAATTCCCTTCTAAGTTTTTATTGTGCATTGAAAAGCAAATCAAGGTTCTGAACAAGGAGGGGTGAGAGAAGCAAGCAACACCAGGCCCAATATGATGCATTAATAGCAAAAATATTCATTTTGAAACCCTCTGCTTTGCAGCAAAACATGACTCCTGCAATACGTGAGTAAATGCAGATTATGCGCAGGCTTTGCTGCCGAACGTGGAACAAAGCAAGTCATCCCAAACCAACCCCCCCCTTTGGACCATGACTGATGAAGGTCAGGAATGCCAAACAAAAAGCTGAACAGTGTTGCCAGGGCTCTGCTTGCTCCATCCGGGCTTACCTCAGGAAGAGGGACAGATGGTGCCAGTGACTCAGAAGAACGCCAAAAGGCTCTCATCTCACAGCAATAACCTATGTCCCAGCCCTGCGACAGTCTGTCATCCAAGCAAATGGTATTCTTCAAGGACATAAGTGTGAACTTGACACTGGTAGGAAAACGTGACAGAGTGCTCTCACAGCCAACCTCTCTTTTTGCAACTTGGGCAAAGATAATTCTATTCTGCAGTTTCACCTGTGTGCTCCTCTGTGTGAAAAGGCGGGGCCTTGGATAATAATGCCTAGCAACATAAATGACAGCTTAGTGTACTTCTGACTAACTTTAAATTGTCAAAAATCTTTCCAGGAATAAAAAGCCTCAGGGAAAGCATAAAGGATTTGTGAGCAAGACATCATAGCCTTAAAGGAAATCAATCCCAACTTTAAAATCTGTAAAAAAACAAACAAACAAACAAAAAACCCCAGCAAACCATATCTTCCAGATTCTGCTTTTCTATTTTCTGGGGTTTTTTTCCAATTACTGTATTTTCAAAATAGAACAAAGCAGTTGTAGGTCTGTTCCCTGCCTCTTTTTTTCCCATTTGTAAAGTGCAAAATTATGGCTTCCCATAATTTCTACTGTGGGGAAAAAAAAATTGCTATTGTACTTTTCCCCAAAAGCAGGCACTGAGTGAATAAACACAGGGAAGCACTTGAAGGAAGGGGGCAAAAAGCTAGCCTGTCATTTCTTTTAAGTGCAGCTAACAAGTAATTTGGAAGTTCTCATAAGCTAACAAGCAATTTGCTAATTCCCATATGAAGCTATTTTGAGAATGAGAAGTTCCTTTAACACAAAAATCTATTCTGAGGGTGAAAAATAAATGCACCTGTGTAAACAATAAGATTTGTCCCATGAGAACCCACAAAGGAAAAATGTAAACATATCTAGGGAGAGAAAATTTGATAGATATACACAATATCCCTTACTGACCAATGAACTGAGTTTCACTGTACTGCTGACCAATTAAGTTTAACACAGTACCTTCTGGTACTTCCTATAAGCTTTGTAAGTAGTAAAGGAGCCTTCTGACAACTTTCACCGTGTCACTCTGAGTGTCTTGGCCACCTCTACAACGACAAGCACTGGCTCAACATATGGTCCCATACAGGAGGCAGGACTGATTAAGGACAAACAAAACAGGGACGGAGCTTTGCATTGGTAGACCAAGACCTGGGCAGAAATGAACTACTGAGAAGACCTGTGTTACTGTGCCAGTAACAGCTCCCATGATAGCATTCTTAGAGACACAATGCTCTAATGACATAAGCACATTAAGCTTCATGGGGAAGAACAATTTTCTCCTATTAGACAAAATAGCACAGAATGAGACAGTTACATATTGGCCCAAAGTGCTATTTTGGGGAGCTCTTCCACAAAAAAGGCTTTATTGCACCTTTATGTCCCTTACGACACAGGTACTTCTACTCTTCTAATCTCAGCTCAGTACACCAAACACTTGGGGGGTTTTGTCAGTTTCCAGTTGTCCTCCCAACCCAGAGTGATTTCTCAAAAGACCCATCCTGCTTCACATGGGCCTTGAAGTACTCTGCCCTCTGTCCCATTCTTTTTTTCCCACGTGTCAGTCTGAGCAGGAGTTCACACATCACTGCTGCGCTCACGTGGTAGATGTGCTCCCTGGGTAGCTCACATGGAGATATCCCCAGTGCCCTTCTGAACAATAACTTAAATTTGTACCGTGATGCTCTAAGAAATGTCCAGCTAAAGTCCAATGTAAGCAAGAAAAAGAGGTCCTAAACCTGTCAGCCTTACCTCCATTCTCAAACCTTGCACATGACAGAGCTGAGTCATTGATCATATTCAGGCCCTGTCATATTCGATTTCAGCTGCTCTCAAGCCCCACACATCTCCCCTCTGCTTACATTATGCAAATTCTCCTTGCATGTTGTTGCTTAGACAATGTAAGTGGCTGAGAGAGTGTGTGCACCAATGCAGCAAATTATCTTTTTTTTTCCCAAAAACACAGAAGCGTGGCTTTCCTGTTTTCAGGAAAGACATCAGTGCTGCAGATGCACATTTTTTCATCTCAGTCCTCATGTCTGCTTTCCTAGCCCGTGATTTAATGAAAGATTAAAGACTAGCTTATGAAAGTTCACCACAGCAACTGCTGATGTCATTGGGAACTGGATTCCCAGTCAGGGCTTAAAGGAAGAGGAAGACCATATTGATAATTGACAATATTTCTGACATTATTCATCTACCTAATTAAGCCACAAGTCCATGCCACTACATATGTTCAAAACTGAATTAACAGAAGATGTAGCACCATTAACATGTTTAGCTATTGGTGCTACACAAAATTAGCCTAGAGAAATTAACTGTTCATGGAAGATGTAGATTATTTACTCCTTTCTTATGAAGCAGCAGGAAAGCAGAATTATTCATGTATCTACTTCATGATGCCATGCCTTTAATTATCCTACTGAAAAAAAAAAGTCTGTGCATTCTTCCTCAGAAAGCAAACCTAAATGCTGCATCCTACACACTGTAAAATGAAGTAAGATTTTTTTATTCATTTAATGGCAAGCACATTCAAGCATTGAAAGAAAGGAGACACGCTTACAGCCTGGACAGCTTTGCTGGTAATCATTGTCGTGTTTGCCATCCTTTAGGGAAGAGGTAAAACTCTTGTCTATGTACAAACACAGAAACCAAAAGTACATTCAAAGTAGCCAAAGTGTACATATGTTCCCCTTCTGACTCTTTCTGAAACAAGTGACTGCTAAAATGCTTCATGGTAGTTTTTTGCTTGCTTCATCCTCCTACAGCAGCCCAAAAGCAATATACTGATGGGCAGTCAGCCCACAGCATGGAGGTACACCCTGTAAAGGAGACTCTGCCACAAACCCATAATTTTCAGGGATGGCAAATAGGGGGCTGTTCAAGATTTTAGCAGATTTCATGAGGAAAAAATGCAATTAGGGAAGGAAGCAAAGGTTGATTACACAGATTTAGGAAACATTAACAAGGAGTACAAACAGTTATGCTTCATGAACCTAGTGTGATTACAAGTATTTTGATGACAGGAATGAGAATGGAGATAGACAGACCATCTCCTCCCTGCATTTAAGTGAAAGCCATGAGACCTGGAACTGTGCCTGAGTGCTGGACACACAGCCAAGAGGCTCGGCAGTTCTCCTACACAGTGTGGCTGCCATCCTCATTACAAAAAAGGAGTAAGGTTGTCAAAGAGGAGGTCTTAAGAGAAGACATTTACAGTCCCCATACAAAACTAAAACAATCCATCAAGAAGATTTAATGGGACAGAGTATCAAGAGGATGAAGAAAAAAATTACATAGTAAGGCTCACCTTGCATGAAAGATGCTGCTTATTTTGGCTTCATTCCAAGAATTTAAAGCAAGAACACACATGGTCCAAGATGTTCCCATGGATCTTCAAATAAATTCATTCTTAACTGGCTTGCACACAGCTGTCTTTAAAGGCTTGTGTGCTACCTTCATTTGATACTGCATTGATTTTCTCTGAAGTTTCCATCTACCATGGCTACCCTGATCAATTAGTGTGCTATAAATAGAGCAGTCAGATTCCTTTCACTGGTCTCATTAAATTGCACTCCTGCTGAATTTCTGTGGAGAACAGAATTGACTCATCCTGATAGCAAAAGTATGAAGATGTCCTAACGTTTTCCAGAGAAAATCAATTGCTCAATATTCCTAACAAAATGCTTTAAAGAGCACAACCCAATGAATCTCAGCTAATACCCAAAACATATGTCAAACCTTCTGCATCTCTAAACCACTGAAAAATAAAGGATGAGAAAATAAGTGGTTAAGAGGCTCAGGCAACTTTTCACTGATACATAATCCCTCATCAATCACAGCTATTTAACTGCATCCCCTCATAATGGAAACATGTTCCTGGAGGTATGCAGTTAACCCATATAATTCTTCTGGAAAATTAATTAAGACTTTGAGGAAGAACATAGTCTCAAGGCACACTTGGTGCTTGTCAAAGTCACCATTTAGTGGTGGAGTGCTCACTGACTAAAACTAGAGGGGAATGACAATATCTGGTGGTATGGTAAAGGTTAGTTACTGCAGCAGATGTGTGACAGCTATGATTTCAAAAATGTCAATCTTTATTTTCTAATGGTATGTCAGTATAGCTTTTAAAAAATTTGTTTTAAAGATGACATTTTACTCAATGAGATTAGTAACAGCTATAAAATATAGGAAATATAATTGTCTACTTTGAAACATTTCAATATCTAAACTGATCGGCAGTTTTTAGCTCTGTCTTCTGCCCAACACCTTGCTCTGTCCTTTCATAATTATACTGTCTTCTCCTGACACTCTTAGCGTCCTCTTTTTCCCACTGTTAAGCACTCTCCTTCAAAACCTTTTCCATCTTCCTCGCAAAATGAATCTACATTTTCACCATATACTCTTCTGCAGGTTGAAAATCCCTATTGCAAAGGCTGGGTTTATAAGTGCACTTGAATTACTGCACATATCCAGTGTTTCTACATGGACTCACTGCGTCTGGAGCATAATCCATCGGGTTTCTGTGTAAAGACCAGAAAGATCCACTGCAGATTTCAGAGGAATGGCTATACCTTGCAAAGACTTTCTGAAGAGAATGCTGGAGGACCACCAGTACTTGATGGTTTGCCCTGGGTTCTTTATACTTTGCACAGTGGCCTTCAGCCAGAAGATGCAGTGCTCTAAATTACAGAGCAAATGGCTCAGCACGAGATGAAGGCATGTCCCAACAAACTCAGAAGCTTTTGTAGGTAACAAGGCACATTCAGTGCAATGTCAGGTAAGAATTAATGAAAACTGCAGTTGAAACACACTTTTAGGGAGGCCCTTCCCTGAATCATAGAAGAATCACTTTATCCTACCAGAAGATGTTTTCAGTGGCGTAAGTGGCCAAGGGTTGAAATCCAGTTCTTCTCAGAAAGGAAGCCCTACCCCAAAAGATTCTAACAGATATTAAGGATTCATGGGAACCAACTAAAAACAGCAGGGAAATAACAAATACATTTGAAAACACAATCTTTAATCAGTGATTAAAGATTGCATTTACCAATGACACTGTGTGATATTGGAGTCAGTCCTACAAAAGGAGGGACAGGAATACATATTTCATAGTCAAAACCTATACTGTGAGGGACAACGTGAACTGTAACCCAAAGGAACAAGCAAGCACCTCTGCATAGCCAGAACTGTGCTGGGGGAGATGCTGACATGAGGCTTTCTCAGCGTAGAGGCTGGAATGAAATTCTTTTTTTTTTTTTTGACTGAATGTAAATTTATTTTCCTCAAAAAGGACAATATGTTCAGTCACCTCGGATTTCAGTCCATATCCATGTTTGGATATTCATTCTGTGTAAACAAAACATTACCATCCAATCCATTTCATTACAGAAAACACTGGAAAAGATTACAAGCACTATTTTCATATTCCACATAATAAGAAGAGATGGCTTTTAAGAATGTATCCTGATCTTTGCAAAATATGCAGGAAAAGACTACAGAAATGCTTTTAGGGGAAGGGAACTTTTTTCCTTAAGTATATTTTCCACACTGGAGCATGATATTTTAGAAAGAATTAATACTTATTTTTTTCTTCAGAAATAGGATTTTCTTCATTTGTTATATATCTAAACTTTCAGCTCCTTAACTAGTTAAATCGCCACCAAAGTATCATTTATTTAAATAGTTATGCCTATTAAAACACACAAAAATTGAATTTTCTAAATTGTTTTATGATTAGGAAACATGAGATGAGAGAAACCATCACGAGCCATATAATTTCACTTCTTTTATGGTGCTTCCCTCAGAGAAGTTTCCCGCAGTTGTTTTTAAACATTAGTGAATTATGAAAGCAGTGTTCTTCCTGCACAGCAATCACTTATAAACAAAGTCAAAAATTTCTTATAACCAAAGGCAATTTGGATTAATAAAAAATAATTGTCAAAGGAGGTGAACACTTGCTAAGGAATATAAACCAAAACCACAAAATAATACATTGTATTGTTTTGTGGATGGAGTGCTGTAAGACTTAGCTGGCAGAAGCGCCATATGCATGGGCAATATGTGCAGAAGACAGTAACATAAAGACAACTGTGCACAGCCTAATAACATCACAGGGGATTTATTAGCATCATGGAAAAAAAAGGTTAGACTGGTTTCAGAAAATAGTTACAAAATGATCCAGTGTATACTTTTGAGATAAATGTGAAAGATGCATATATAAAATGGACTGATAACACAGGTAAATTGAACACCATAAAAAAAATAGATTTAGGCTCTCCAAATAGAGGATCCCACTGATTTTCACATCTCACCATCTCCAGTGCCAAACAAGTCAAGAAGGAACATCTCCAGGTCCTGATTCCAAATCACTGTTGCTGCAGATAGGTACTGCATCAAACAATTCTTTTCTATGGGTTACCAAGAGTCACATACCAATTCCTGCTTTGGACCCAACTGCACACAGTGAAATAGCAAAGGGTTTTATAGGAGTTGACATTTTGAAATAGAAAAATTAGGATTAATGCCGAGAGGAAATCTGAAGGGCAAGAAGTCATAGAGAGGTTTCCAAAGAATGTGCCAGACCTGCCTTGGAGCTTTTAAATTAAACTGTGAGAAGCACTAGAAAATATAATGCACAGGATAATCTTGCCTTCGCAGGAAGGTGAACTATGATCTTAAAACATATCTTCTGTCTCCAACATTACAATTTAAAACAAATTAGTTTTTTTTCTGAGCGACCTTACAAGGAAGACTACTATTTATTCCCTTTATGGCCTTAAGATACTGAACAAAAGAGAAATATTTAGACTTTGACTGAGAAAAATCACTTTCAAAAATAGGTATTTTGAAGCTGAGGTATGGTTATAACCATATAGTTGCTAAACTGTTTTCTACCAGACACAACAGAAAGTCATTCACAGTGACAAGAATTAATTGCCTATACTGAGTTTGTGCTACAAGCCCTTCATGTTTGTGTCACATTATTGTATTACTTTTTCAGCCTAATCAGAGCAATTTAGTCACTCTTTTTAGTTAATGCGGATAGATTTTTCAGTTTCCTGATAAAGAGAAGAAAAAGGGAAAAGTGGATAGCATTTAGCAAAAACTCAAGAAAGAAGCAGCCTGCATGTACACGTCCCTTCTATTTTCTTTCTCTCAAGATGCAATAATTTTATTTGGATGTTTTCCTCTGTTGACAGACTGATAGAAAAATGTAAATTATGAGCATTTTCATTGGTTTCTACACTAACCACATCTACTTTGTTGAGTAGAAGAAAACATCAGATTCAAAAAAAATTATTCTTTCTCTAGATCATGCCATGTCATTCCTCAGAAGCTCCCAATATCTCCTGCCTGGATCCATGAGCGCTGAATCAATGTGAACCAAGCAGGCCAGCTCCAGTGTGAGGAACTGAGAGGAGAGTTTCCTTGACAGCCTGGTGTCTAAAGGACTCACCTGGTATGTGAACAGATCAGCACTCACTCTCCAGTGACTGGTATGAAGAGCAATGGGAACACTGGTTGAAAGAACATCTGGAGACGGGAAGTTTGAAGGTGATTGGAAGCCAGATGTGGAGAGCATTTGGCCAGTGAGATCACAAAAGGCTGAAGTCTCCAAAGGAGTCTAAGACGAACTTAATGTGCCATGCAGCCATCTGTGGTGACTGAGGTTTTGGAGGATGCCATCAGAATAGAGACAAAAAAACCCACAACAGTGAAGACTAGTACAAAATAAGACAATGCCAGCAGGAGTGGGTTGAGGAACTGGAGAAACAGCAGGACTGTGGCAAAGCCTGCTCAGAGCAAAAAGGGCAGGAAGAACAAGCAGAAGAGTCTGTGCCAGTTACATCAAAGTGTCTGAACAAAAGCCAAGCTCCCCACAACTAATCACGCCTTGCTTACAGCAAATATCTGCAAACCACTGGCAAAGTGCCCTCTGTCTTTCTTGTTCAGGTTCACATGGAGGATGACAGCCTACTGCAGGCAGATACTCCCCTAGCTCCAGTGGCAGCGTTAGGAGGGTGGACATTTAACTTTATTAAGTTTCCTTGCAGTTTTCAGTAAGACACCACAGAGCAGGATTTCTGGGAGGGAAAGGGGAGTTTAGTTTGCTGCTTCTTCTCATTTGTTTCAGAGGTGGCAGCCCACGTGGCATTATGTGCATTCAAAGAGAATTTAATGAGAAGCTCTTAATTCAGCCATGCTAGAACTCAGACTCCTGGCTTGGGGGCTCAAGATCAAGACTAAAGTCTTGAATCCTCCTGATCAAAAATAAATGTCAGCTGGACTCCAAATATGTAAAAAGTGACTAAAAATCACATCATAGACTGTCACAGTGGGCACTCCAAATTAGAAAACACTTAACAGTAATCCTTCAGTGGAATTATTCGCAGCTGGGGATAGAAAAATGAAAAGAAAAAAGATTATGGTATCCCCCTCATCTTAAAAGTGTGTTTGTGAGAATATAAAAATCAACATTCCAAAGGCATTCAACAAATTTTTTATGATCATCATAGAAGATTCTAGCAAGTAAATTAATTATTCTGTCTTCTGATAACAGGTTAACAGGTGGGACCATACTAAATAATGGCTGTGCCTATATAGACATGCCTGTTTGTAGCTGAACTCTGAGCTATGGTTATAAAGTCCTTTCTCACCCAGCAGGTTAAGTCCATCCAGACATTAGGAGAGGACCTAGAAATAACAATCACTTCCAGATCACCCTGCTTCCACAGTAAATTTCTTCTAAGCCTTTTTATGGCCTTTTTACAAGCAAGACTGAGTGTAAGCAAACTCTTGAAAATAACAAGCTCTTAGGAAAAATATCCCATTTAACTTCTGTTGCTACAGAACATGAGGTGAACTTGTATGAAATAATGCTGTTTATAAGCACATCCCTTTGCTCTTTGGGAACTCCTGGGCTCAGGGGACTCTAGCACTTACAAACTACTTAATTCTTTGATTAAAAAAAAATGAAATGATTTACTAGCCATTGAGAAAACAGAAGATACTCCCATTAAAAGCTTGAGTCTGCTACTTTTTAATATTCTCTCAAGCAATGTGCAAAGTGTCAGGACCCTGTTCTCAAAAAACTGGTGGAAAATTCAAGCACTGAATGAGAAGGGATTATGTTTTTAAGTCTGGATGCAAAAACATTTAAAGCTGTATTTTGTGGTTTGCAGCTCACTGCTGCTCACTGCTAGTACTAACTGTTCCTTCAGCTCATTATTAACAATCTTATGCACTGCACAGAGCATGTGACCATGTAATTATATGAAGTCAAGATACTGTTTTCAGAGGCATCCTTAGTTCTGGAAGTTCCTGTCTTAGCAATCCTTGGCACTGCAGCATGCTGGTTGCATACATGTAGTCCAGAACCACATAGCAAAATTTAAGCACTCTCTATGCTTGTTGAACCAACCCTCAGCAAGACACCATGCAAGACACTGATAGAGTTCACGCTCTGAGAAAATGGGAGTAGGAAGTCCTATTGCTTTCCTGTCACTTACATCACCAGACTGTACATGGTCTGTGTCTGGTACTTCCACCTTGCACTGCTGCAGCAAATCTGCTTGGGGGTACTGTTCTTACAGCTCCCAAGAACAGCTGTGTGAAAGACGTTTTTGAAAGTAATTGCAGCTGCAAGGATGCTGCCTTCATTTGCTTTCTGGTTTGCTTCCATTTTTACAGGAGTGAGTTTGTTTTAGCTTATGAAGCCTTCCTCTGTTATACAAAAAAAAAAAAAGGACACATTTAAAAGACCTGCCTTGTCCCCCATAAAACTATCACAGTTTCTTCCAAACACTATTGTCCCAGAAGCAAGAGTTTTCTGTCTTCTGCAACACTGCTGACTGTCCACATATGCTCAGCTCCCCATTTAAATGTTTATCATCTCTTTTCCACCAGCTTTCCAACTAGAGGAGAAGCATTCACATTCAGGCACCAGTAACTACATACTTTTGCAAAGCATTGGGATGTGCAGCCTGCCTGAGTGAAAACATGCATGAAAAAAATCTGTCACGCATGCAACTACTATTATGCACTAAATAGAAATCAATATTTAAGAAGGAATTAGTGGTCCAGGCTTTAGAATACTAAATATCACTTAATCAGTTAAAGTGATTCATGCATACCTATAGTGTTCCATTTTGCAAAACTCAATTATAATTACACCCAAATCTGTCTGTCAGAGTTAATAATAATCCCAACTTTCAATATAATTTTCAAATTGAATTTTCAGTCTTTGAAACTGTTCTCATCTGCCTTATGAAAACAATGCTGTCTTGATAATAATAATAAAAAAAGTCTTTATAGGGGCTTATGTTAAAAAGGACTACCATCAAGAAAATAATCATACTCAGAACAGCCCCCCTCCTTCTACCCAAGTGCTCTCAAATAGGTGTTTTAGTAGCAGGGGTCAAGGCAGTCCCAGAAGCAGTAAAATGAAAGGCAGGTTTTCAGAATCGGGGAAGAAGGAGTGGAATATATAACTCTTCACTTAATTATGCCACACCATAGTCCACCTGGTCTTATATCCTCTCCTTAACAGAGGCCAAAAAAGCCTAAAGCAGCTACAACTTGGACAACATATGTGATTATTTCCACTCAGCATCCATCTCATCTCCAACTTTGTACAGCCTAAGGAATTCTGAACTTTGATTTGGTTTTTATATATTTATTAATCCTCAGTTCATCTCTCTTTTCATTTTCCCTAAACACAACTAAAATTTAAGCATCCAGAATTCCTCATGGCACAAAGTTCCCCAAGTTACCCAGATGTTGTACAAAGGCGTCTTAGAAAGAGCCAGGCCTCCTCCTAGTATCACCTGATGATTACCATGTCTTAAAATGTAAGTAACAAATAACATCTGCAATTTGTTCAGTCTCTCCAGCCACCCCTAATCTTGTTCTTATCCTGGTCTGACCTCATCGGGGACCCTGCTTTAAGGAGGAGGTTAGATTTGCAAAACTCCTGAGGTCTTTTCCAAGCTGAATTATCCTATGATTCTATGGTTTTATAGATTTCGGTACTTTACAGTTTTTCCTCTTCCATCCAGATTAATCCCAGCCAATTTAATTCTTCCTTATACAGAAACCATCTGATACATTTTGGGCTTTTTGCTCAGAGTTCATCACTGTCTACAGAAATTTAGGACTGGTTTTCCTCAGAGCTCTCAAAAATTCTCTCTTCTATGGGAAAAATAGCTGAAGCACACAGATTGCAACCCATTACTGGTGAAGGAAGCAAAATTTTGAATGGTCTTTGAAAGAAACCTTATCAGGGCACTCAGGTATTGAAGCATACAACACTGTAACACTCCCTGCTTTCAGGAACACAGCTGCTGAGTAACATGAGCTTCTTGACAAGCCCCAAATTAGTGATTGGCTACAGAAATCAATGAATGGGGAAAAGTGGGCACCTGAAGAGTAGAACTCACATGTTTGATACACTAGGGAGAGTCAACACAAAGTCCTAAAGTCAAGGCACGTGTTTCAGCTCTCAAAAAATGTTTTCCTTCTGACTTTACACTAGGGAAGGTGTAGGACCTCTAAGTGCAAATCCTCCTTCTCACTGATGAGGAGCAACTGGAGTGCAGTAGGCACAAGCATCTGCAGGGAAGAGTGTTGCTGTTTTTTTCCAAAAGCACACAGCCAGTGTGTGAGCTAGGACTGGAGCATCAAGAGTCCCAGCTGAGTGCCCTCACCTCCACATAAACACTTCTTCTTGTCTAGCAAAACCATTTGTTCTACGAATAAGCACTGACCTCCAATGCACTGATTGTTTGGTACAGCACTGTTGCGGTGGGTGTGCTAGAATTTCCCATCAGATTACAGATAATCACTGTCCAGTAAATGCCATGATCCAAAGTCTCTTTTCTTGGAAACAGCTACCTAGGAAGTTTTTCTAATTTAAACAAGTAAGTTTTGGGTATGATTCTTTTCACGTTCCTGTTTAACACATATACAAACAAAATTTATAGCAGAACTTATCCTCTTCTATATAGTAGAAAACTGTATATTTACTTATATTGCTTTCAAAAGTGATTTCCTAAACATTAAGCTATTGTGAAAAGCCAAAAGCTGCCATAGTTTGCAAAGTCTTTGGTACGTACCATATTGAGCATTCTGCTCACCATGGAAGCTAAGCAAATATAATGCAAATTCAGTAGATTTCATTCAGAAGGCAAGGGATTTGGTTAACATCAAATTCAGTGGTCACTAATCCCCCTCTCACTGTCCCCTTCTGCCTAAGCAACACAAATATTTAAATTCTCCAAATGGTAAAGTTCAGCATCTTGAACCCTGTTAAATCTTATAAGCCAAAGTAAATTTCATTTCTCTAATTAAATAGAAAGTATTTACAAAGATCATAAATAGTGTGTGAGAGCTGTTCTTGTTCTTTTTCATACTACCTGATTAAGCACTTTTTACTTTGACATCATTCAGAATGATGTTTTCGCTATGTATTTTCCTCCAAAATAAAAGGCAGTCATAAAAATGCCTTTTCCTTCTCTCTTCTGGAGCGTTCCATGCCCCTTTTTGCAGTAAACAGCACTGAAGGCAGTGGGCACAAAATTATGCCGTAGGTCCTGGCCACCATCAGACTTGGAATATTCAAAACTACAAAGCTAGGGGCATGGGTAAGTTAAGTAAGGCAATGGACTTCTTCTTAATTCTGTCATGAACCAATTGATGGCAGAAGAATGCAGTCTCAGAGTCCACCTGAAGTTTAGTAGGTCACCTTTCATATTTTCAGATGCAATTATTCACTGCAGCTGTCCTCGAAAAACCATCTCTGAATAACACCCAAGAAGAAGCACCATTTGAAAACAAAGACTCCTAAAGATTTTCTTTATGTTCTAAACCAGAAAATAATGCATAACTTTGAAAAAAGCACAAAAAATAAAGCAACTTTGAAAGCAATAAAAGGAAATGCAGCACCTCTAGAGTGCAGGTCTCACTGCTGCCTTCCTTCTAAGGTAGTTGTGAAGACAATGAAATCACACTGTTGCATAAGAAGGCACAACAAAATGAGAACTGAGAACATTGTCTCGTGTCACTACCCTTCTGTGTGCAACAGCAGGCTGAATACTAGCTGAGCCATTCCATCAGTTAGATCAAAACTCCATATTATTGCTATACAAGTTTCTTCAAAGATCACACTACCACAGTGAGAAAATTTCAAAGGTAAGGCTGTTATTTTGCTTTATAAGTAATAAAAATGTATAAATGATAGAAACATCACAGGAGTGCATGTCCTTCTAATAGCAAGGCACACTGCCACAGGAGCGAATTACAGATATGTTTAACATGGCAACTCAAGCTTGTGCAGAAAAAAAACTACCTTAAAAATTTTAGTTTCTCATATTAACAAGAATAAAATACCATACGAAACAGATGTGAGTTATGCAGTATCCTTTTCACCAGTGTGTCTGTGCCATGTAAAGTGCATTTACAATGAGCCGAAGAAATTTAAATTAACTGCATACTCAGTCCCAGAAGCTGCTGCTCAGATTAATCTTGACCCAGAAAAAGAGCCAAGCACATGCTGAACTTTGAGTAAATAAATAGTCCCAGCTAACTGTCCAGTCACAGGGCCCCAAACTTTCATGACAAATGATGTAGGGCCTTTCTCCAAAAGAATCAACCAAAAAAAAAACCAACCTGGCATGGCAGCAGCAACTCCTATTTCATTAACCCTGTGCATAATTACAACATAAACTGATTACTTCTGACTTACTATTGCAGAGGCTACCATCTGAATTTAGAGAAAGCCAGTCACTTTGGAATAAAGACAAAACAGTTACCTCATATTTATAGCAAGGAAGGAACCTACACATCAGGAGTTACTGCAGTTAGCTGACTGAGTTCACACTTTTGTCACAAGTAGCTTGCCTGTACACCCACACCTAAAGGTTTTGTTTCAGCCTTTTTTATCGACCTAGATTTGTAATGAACTGCCAAATGAAGAAGAATTAGGAAAAGAAAGAAATAATGGTACCTGAAGGCCCTCTATGGCTAACCTAAGCATGCTTGGTGTGAGCTTGGAGGCCTGCTTGAAGGTGAAGTTGCTCCAGTCTATAATCAAAACAAATCCATTCACTTGCAGCTCAGGGTCTTCTATCATGGCTTCTAAAGAAAGAAGTATGGCACGCAAAATATCCACCAGCGTGTACCTGAGAATGGGAAGAGGAGATTTGGTTAGGAAAAGAGCACCAACCACAGAGGTGGAGGAGTTCTGAGTATTCTCATTTGTCAAAAGTTTAAATCAAAGAGTGCAAATGTGTCCTCAGAAGCACCTAAAGCTGGGAAATCCTCAAAAGTTCAATTAGTTGAGCTCATCTTCTGGAGCAGGATTATGTACCTATAGACCATCAGGCAGCCAGAACAAACTATAACTATGTAACACAGCAAAACCAAATTTAAACTAGATCAACATAATATCTTTATGTGTAATTACATGTCTGTACAAGAGCTTCCACACAAATTGTATTTTTCTAAAATCATAATGATACTAAAACCTAAGACTAAAACTGGAAGTGCAGATCCGGTTTCCTCCTATATTTTTCTAAGGAGATGAAATAATAAGTCCTACAGAATTATCAACTAAACTGGGGTATTTCCATATGCTGTCCTTATCCCACTCTCTTTGTAGTTTTTTTGTCTTAAATCCACAAGTATAGAAGGCTGGTTACTCAAGGATCTTAAAAGCAGAAAGTAACACAAACTAAGGTTTTGAGGTGTTTGTCTACTGAAGGTGCCCTTGCTTATGGCAGGAGAGTTAGAACTAGATGATCTTTGAGGTCCCTTCCAACCCAAACCATACTAGGACTGTAGGATTTTACAAACAGTTACCAAAACAGACATAAATTTTCCAGTCCACACCACAATATTAAATGAAGCACTAGAAAGTGCTTCATTAATTAAACTTGAAAAATATCAGAAATACAAATATTCCAGAAATGAAAGAGTTAAATATTCAATGCACAGATATTTTTAAGCAAGGTCCTTTAAATGTCTCCCACGATGGCATCAAACAGAAGTTTTCAAAATTTTGAGTGCCTAGAGAACTCTTCACCATTCTGCATAGGTAGCAAAGACCATGTGTGCCTACTTAGAAATTACATTAAATTATACTGAATTCGACTTGCTTTAATACGAGTACACTGTTCTGTTGTGGACATAACTATATTTTAAAAATACCTGCAAAAGGAAATAACACAAATGAAATTAATCTGTTCTAGCTGAGTCCTCACATCTTTCCATCTTTGTTTGTTTTTTAGCCAACTAAAACTTGGTGAACTTCCCAATTATGCATTCACAGGGAAGGGATTAAAAAAAGACTCTCCTAATGTCAGAACAGGAGAAAGTATGTTTTCACCATAAAACACTAGGGGAAGCATTAAAAATAATTTTGTAAAAATAAAATTCTTCTCTTCCTCTTGGAGATCCTTAAAAAAAAAAACAAACTGTGTGACTGACAGGGATAAATATTTTCATATTCATTCCTCTCCCTTGAACTTTCTGAGATTTAACTCTTTTCTAATGCTTTACTTTTCTGAGATCTAAGGTTTACAGGAAGTTTGGAATGCCTTGCTCTGGAATAGACATTAAAAATGTTCAAATTCTAAAATTAGCCTCAACCCTACTTGACATTTAGGCTGTCCAATTCAAAAAAATCTCATTCTCCAGAAGGGCTCCACAATGCAGAACCCTACATTCAGTCCCAAAATAAGGGTCCCAAGTTCCTGATGTACATCTCTAATGTCCTCCCTAAGGAGTTTAAGGAGACATCACATGCCTTGGATTAACAGCCTCCTAGTAGCACAAGGCTGCTAGAAATCTGGTGCATCAGACATAAAGATTCTTTGTTTGTGAAGCCAGTCAGCCCTCTAAGACTGACCATAAAATGCCTTTTTTATGTTTACCTAAGTGTTAAATACAAGATGTATAGATGTAAACAGAAATACACCTAATTATGTGTTGGGCTCAAGTCAATGGGAAAACTGTCAGGTATCAATGAGAATGGGATTTCAGCTGCCACAGAGAGTAAATAACAGTCATAGGGCTGAGTCTCCACAAGTCTGTGGTGTATTTCACCACCACCATGACTCCTATTTGAGGTCTGCTGGTGTAAGAAATACAGTCCACAGCAATAATATTTATGTTTACTCACTGAAAATAAGAGAGAGGTCCTGCACAAAACAGGCCTGGCTAAAAGCAAGCAAGAACACTTTCTGCCAGAGGGAGGTATCTGAAGTATTCTTAAAGTCTAAAAAAGCTACATCAGGAGTACACAGGGACATGTCACTAACAATCAAGCTTCCCACCTCAAATACCCTTCAGGGCAATTAGTTGAAGATCAATAGATAGATAGATAGAAGCTATTCTTCATTCTGTACTGGATCTCTTCTCTTGGCTTCCATACCTTACTTATGTACATACAGTACTGAGCACCAGAAAGACAGACAAATCCATTAGCAAGTATTTAAAGCAGCTTTTACTCTGAACACATGCTAAGGCAAGTCAGAAATATAAACCTGCTGTGGTAGATGAAACCTTAGGTGGCGCAAAATGCTGAGTATTGAAAGCATCAGCTGAGCAGCCCAAGCAAAAAAAAACATGATTGAAGAAACTGCATGCAAGCTTTCACACAGCACAGAGTTATTTGTGTAAAGACTCATCTTTAATCCACTTCAGCCTCATGTTGTCCAACATTTCACCTCACTGCTACTACTGTTTGTGCCAGCACTAGGATGTACAGGCTCTGCCATAAGATACAATTCACCCCTGGCTGGACTTAAGGGAAATCAAAATCCAATGTAAAAAGAAGTTGTGAAAAATTACTGTGGATTATGTTGCTGAAACTTTAATTTCACACTGAAATTACTTTCCATACAGATACAGAAATATGACCAGTCAAAAGTGAGAAAAACAGGACAAGCTAGTGAGTGTGAAATATATTTGGTCCAACACATCTCTGACTGCCTTTCTACTCTGAAAGGAAAAAAAAAAAAAAAAATTAGTCTTTAATTCGAAGAGACTATGGTGTACAGTTTGAGGGGAATATGGTACTGTTTTATTTTTACCAATCTGTACTAAGTAAAAACATGTACTTAGGGAACAGTAAGCCACTCATTTTGCCCTGGCACCAGTTTTTTAATGACTTGCCCCAGTGCTGTCAGATATGTAGGGTGTACTGGGCGCAGTTGGCTGAATTGCATGTTCTGTAGCAGCTTGAAGTTAGGCTGCGAATAAATAAATCCTAATTTATTTATGGCTAAGTCTAGTTGCATTCACTTGTTTAAACAGACTCTTATGGGACATATTGTAGCTAGCAAGATATTACTAATTGCTAGGATAATCAAGAACTCACAGTTAATTTAAATGTATTTAATGTCTTCTCTTTATAGAACCATGCTTAATTCAATGGAAAACTTGGACAAGGTTTTTAGTCCAGTTATTAATGTGAGTAACAAATACTGGAAATATGTTATCACATGTACAATGCACCCTTAATGCTCCTTTTTTATGTGAGTCTTAGCTTGAGACTGACTGAAGCAGGGACTGGTGTGCAGGACTCTGCTACCTCTTGAAACTTTTCATTCAGGTTGACTTGAAAGTAATAAAGCCTGAGAAGGTGTGACGAAATAACAGCAACAACGACAGGAATTCTTTCAAATGCTTTGGGACAGCTATCATTTCTACCACAACAGGGACAGAGCTTTCGAGGGAAATGTCTCAGTAGGGTCTTTATTTGTCAACAACAGAAGACCTCAGACAATTTACTGAACATCTCAGTCTCTTGTAATTTAACAGTGGCAGCAATTTCCCGTTTACAAAAAAAAAAAAAAAAAAGTTATATGAGATTTTTTTTTTTGTGGGACATGAACAGATTCAACAGATTTCCAAGGATTTCTGGGGAAAACAGTTTGGCAGATATAGCTATCAACTCTTGGTAATACTTCACCAGAACTTTTTCATCTTTACCCCTAAGTTACGTGGTCTATGCATCCTCTTGTATGTATCCACCGTGATCTCCACCAGGGCAACATAAAGAGAAGAGACAGGGAGAATGCAGGGTACAGGTTTCTTATGTCAAACTCAGCTGTGTCAGCTGTTTTCAATACTTTATGCTCTTGATGATGAGTGGCATCAACCATATCATCTCTTTAACCAGATTCTGGTTCTAGTCAATTCACTTTTGCCCTGCATAACAGATAATCTGATTTAGCAGTTGGCCTACTATCTCCATGGCTATTTGTCATCTCATCCCTAAAAGGTAGAAATTCGAAGTCGTTTTGAGAATTAAGACTAAGTGGCATGAATCTGCCTCTTAGGATGTGAACTAGAAGAGATAAATGGTAAGTCTCCTTTGCTTGAACTTGAGCCATATGTCTCTTGAAGGTCAGAAACACATAAAGAATACACAGTTTGTATTTTGAGCTCTCACCATTTGGACAAGAAAAAGCTTCTGTCAAATGAGCTCTTGTGCCACTGTGATTTAAAAGAGAAAGCTGGTCAAGTCTCTGAGCCATCATCCCATCTCTAAGCTACTGTTCTGGCTCAATATTTTTAGAATTTCACCAAAACGAGAGCCCTAAAGATACACAAAGGAGTACTTTGAAATGATGCCTCCTATCTCCTTGGTTTGTCAGTCTGGGTACAGATTTGAATGCTGAAAACGTGGGGGATTGAAAGTTCTTTTATGGCTATTCTGCTTCAATAATGGCAGCATGCCCTGAAGATGCCTTATTTTAAAACAAAAAGCAATACCACTGTTAAAAAAATGCATAGAAAAAATAGAAATAGTTTCAAATATTTTACCAGATTAGCTTTTAAATTCAGATTTAATACCATTCATTAGGACACATATTAGTCCAGCATCTAACAGCCACAGATGAAGATTCAGCTGATCTAAATTCTACATTGATCAAAAAGCTCCCTAGCCAAAACCCCTACAGTCTAAATACAGGTGATGATAGACAGATAGGGATACCTGGGGGAAAACTAGGAGACAATAAAACAGCATCAGTCAGCAGAAGTAACTGTAGAAAAAGTGACATTGCTTACACTAATAGTTATCATTAGTAGTTAATAGTTGTCATTTGGAATAAATAACTTCCAAACAAAAATTGACTCTGCTAAACAGTTTTTTTTTTTTACTGTTAATATTTTACTACTGTTAGTATCGCTATTTATTTTGTCATACTGCCTCCATCAGAGCTTGAAAAATACCTCGCCACCTTGCCTGTTGTTTAATGTGAGCTGAGGTGCAGACCAGCCTCCTCATAGCTACAGAAGTTAAATTTTCATTTAACTGGAGGAAAAGTTTCTAGCACTTGTCCATGTGAAAGCCTAGCTTTGAAAGCAAACACGTGCACTCCATCTTTGCCCTACTGTAAACTGTCTGATGTAACAGCAGAACCAGCAGCAAATGAGTGCAGGGGATTTCCATATCCACTGAGGATGGTGTGAGCTGACTGGGTCACCACGACACCAACAGAACTAGGTATCATTGCACTTTTCTAATCCACTTTCTAGGGAAAAACCTGAGATAAATAATACCGGAAAGGTTTCAAACACATAGTATCAAAATGGACTGATATTCCTGCGGAATGTGTGTCCGGGTGCCATGCATGACAACAGATCCCTTGCAGCTTAGAGCTGAAGTTAATTGCACTATTAACTGAAAAAAACTTCACCAGCTGGACACATTTAGAAAAGGGGAGTCTTCAAATGCACATAGACACCTACAAGCCAAATGCAGTTAAGAAGCAACAATCTGGAAGCTAATAGGGAAGGTTGATCCCTCCCTGAGTGCTATCCAGCTTCCTCGCAGGAATGCCACTGACCTTCATTTTATCCAAACTACAGACGGGGTGGAGAGTTAGGCTGGGTCCCACTGAAAAACTGCTGGGCTTCTGAGCGCGTTATCTTTCACCTTTCCTTTTTTGTTTGTTTGTTTTAAACACATGTCTGATTGGGTTGTTCAGATGGCAGGACATCTGGTACAGTTTCAGGCCCTGCTTTAATTTAATGATTTAACATCTAGTACACAGGCTTGTTTTACCACAGGAATTTTTTGCCTCCCACACTTTTCTTTCTAATTGGAACTATGTAAATCATAGGCTAACAGTGCTATATAAATCATCTCTAGTACGTCTGCTAGTCATTTAAATAACAAATTGGAACTTTTTGTTTCTAATTGTTATATCCTGGCCATAATAAGTTGCACATATATGACAAATGTGGAGGCTTGCTGTGCTCCATTAACTTAGTTATGTTTATGAAGCACACAAGGAGGGCCTAACGGGACAGGCTTCAATAAGTAATGCTCCTATTGTTGCTGTAAGAGGAACACTGGGTTATATACGCAAGATCTCAAGTCAGTTAAGGCATAAGCTTGAGACACATTGCACAGCAGCCTGGGCGTAAGTTCCATAATGCTCCCCAGGTTCAGCTACTGAGCATCAGATAATGGAAGGCACTAAATTAATTAGAAAGGAAAGTGACCTAGCTCCGTTCCCAGATGTGACACTGAGCTGTCATGTGCCTTGGAGCAAGCCACTCCCCGCAGCTGGGCTTCAGCTCTCTCTGCTTTGTCTGAGTGGTCTGTGTGAAAACAAATCCCTCGCTCTTGAGGAGAGGCATGCCATGAGCATGCAGTGCTCACAAGAGGTAGGCACCCAATTGCAAACACGTCCATTAAGTACTCTAGTGTACCCCAGCTACTTTGCTGTCATAGCATAAATAATATCAATCATACCAAGAGCAGTTCATAAAAAAAACCCCACACATTAAATTTATTGCTGAGTCAGCTGAGCTCATGTACTTTAGATACCAGCATATCTGACATCAAGAAGAAAATAAACCTATTCTTTCTACATGGCAGTTATTATTTTAAATGCTACTTTATCTCTGCACTTGAATTCTTGGTATTCTTTTGACTAGGATCAAATCAAGTAATATGACAAGCGTCACACAACACTTTAGGATTTTTTTCATTAATAAGAAACAACAGTATACAGTAGATCACACTACCTTTAACAAGAGAACTCATTAATCTTAGATGTACAAATTAATAAAAGTCCTAAACATTTGTTTCTTTGCTAATTCTTCCTTAGGGGATTGTTAATAGTTTGTGGAGTTGTTTTTAAAACTAAAAGTTGACCTGATCCTTATGTGGGAAACAAGGAAGGTCCTTATTTGGAAAAGAAAACACATTCAGCAAGTCCTTAGCCTCATCACCATTGCTCTTCACTCAGCTTTTATGCTCCATCTGCTCCATCTGCTAGAAAAGCAAAGCAGAAAAAGGACGCTGGCCCCAGCTCTGCATCTATTCATCCACCCTTTCTAGTCATTGCCCTGGCTGTGGGCAGTTTTGATTTGTGCCAGACAGCTTTCTCCGGGTCCCTAGACCTGAATCATGGGTTAGCAAGGGACAGGAAACTTCTCTCATAGACAGTGCGAGGGTGGCTGCCATGTCTGGAGGAGAGGGAAAGCCAAGGTGGGCCAGCATCCCTCTGGACAGAGACCTGACCATAGCTGTAACACCAACCAGGGCAGGGAGCTGCAGGAATGCCACCTGAGATGGCAATCCACACAAGCCCGCAAGAGTTCAGCAAAACAAACACCTAGAGGGCAAACTTAAGCATGCCTCTTTCCCAGATTTTTGTCTTTTCAATCCACACTGATGAGTTGTTTGAGTCCCCCCAAAGTTTCAAAGTAGCTGAGCTGGGGATATCTGCACTGAGCACTCAGCACTATGCTGATTGCAATAAGGATGGCAACTTACAAGATTCTAAGTTTTCTCACTATAAAGTGCTTCAGATCCTAAACCTGCACTCAGGCTGGGAGCTGAAGAAAACAATGCAGTGCCCACAGAAGCAGGTTTTAAAGAGTTAAAATGTACTGAAATTAAGCCATTTTTGAGGATATAATTTTAGACTGCAGGAGAAACTGAGTGTGACACCGCCACAATGTATTTAGAATAAACAAATAGTGTCACATAATATCAAGCCAATTGCCAAAAAGGGCCTTGATGGGAGACAGCTCTTGGGTCACCCAACTAAATCGTCTTCAGGCTACAGTAATCCCCCCCAAAAAGATGAGAAACTGTTCTAGAGAGACTAGCCTTCAATTTGCTATCAAAGGTTTGTGTACTTGGATCTTATTATGCAGAGAACTGACATTTGGAACAGTATGAGTAGAAAAAGAAGTGGTGACAGAAACTTCCATCCTGGCATTTCCAGGTGGCTCGGGAAATGAGGAGTTTTCTTCAGGTGAGGGAAAGGATTCAGAGTCTCAGCTTCCTGCACAGGCAAACTTTTCAGCTCAAAAGTCATGATGGATACTCCTGTTCTACACACAGCATCTCCCACTTCCTCCCATGGCACCTGAGCAGCTCTGTGTGTGCTGAAGCAGAAAGACCAGCCGAGAGTGCAAGCAGCCTTTGTCTGGGGGATAAGGATAAGCACATCATCTACATGCCAGCTCACTTCGGCTGAGGGGAGGCGGAAGGGTGTAAACCTCCTAGCACGCAGTTGCAAAGAGCAGCACCCCAGCAGTGTCTACTTGCCTCCCAAAATTCACACCCCAAAGGATGAGCTGGTTGAAAGGTCCTAAAGCCACAAAATGTATTTCCTCTTTATTCTCTCTGTCTCTGCCTTCCAGGCTGCTGTCCAGGCCCCCGTGGGCAGCGCCGGGTGTGTCCCTGCTGCCCACCCTCTCTCCCTCTGCCCTGGCGCGGTTTTCCCACGCATCGCCCGTGGGGAGAAGGGGTTGAGGTGGGCAAGTGGCTCTGCTTTACCTGCTCTGATCCCAGTTGGCAGCAAAAAGGACGAGGATCTTCCTGCCGTAGTGGTCCAGGTTGGCCAGCCCGCCGGGGAAACCATCCTTCAGCGCTTGCTTGATGCCCGGGTCTGTGGCCTTGAAGCTCTTAAACATGTCCAGGTTCTGCTGGCGATATTCAAAGTATTGGGCCAGGAGGCGAAACGCCTCGAAGTGCTGAAACTTCCTGGCCCGCAGAAAGCGCAGGATGAAGGCATCGTCGGTGCGGAGAAAGCCGATGTCCGGCCGGGTGATGACCATGTCCCGCACCTCCTGGATGTCCTGGTGCAAGGTGTCGGGATTCTCGTTCAGCTCCAGCCGGGCTTTCTCAAGAGTCTCCGGGGAGAGACCTGCCTGCAAATGAGTCATGGCGCTGCCCTCCTCCTCCTCCCCGGCTCGGCTGCCTGCGCTCCTCAGCCTCCCGGCCGCTCGCCCCCCGGAGGAGGGGTGCCCCGGCACGGCCGGCCGCCGCTCCCCC
>WBMY01003780.1:60404-99840 GCA_013397315.1 Donacobius atricapilla
GGGAGGCGGCCGGGGCGCTGCGCGGTGCTGGGGCCACGCGTAAGCCCCCACGGAGCATCCCGCGGGAGCTGGACCGAGCTCCCGGCCGCGGGGTCGTGACAGTAGCGAGATGCTGGTTTTCCGAGCAATCTTCCCTTGCGACTGTATTTCCTAACGTGAACCACTGTGAGCTTAAAAATTTGGGAATGAAAAAAAAAAATAGCCCTCTTTTGTGGCCTCATGTTGGAGGCGGCGTGTCTTCAGTTTCATTATAGGTGCAAAGGGCAAAAATATCTTGCTTTTGCGTGCAGAATATTTCAGTGAGGAAAGATGTCTTTTTTCATGCAGGAAAGTTTGATGCTGCAGTCTCTTTGGGGAAAAGTTTCCCCTGAGAGGCATTTGACCTTTGTCGGTAGGACTGGACCTTCCTGATGCAAATATACCTGTGAAAATCGAGCTTACACAGAAGACACGGCTAATATGGGAAAGCCCGCAACATGTACCTCCTCCTCCTCCCTCCTATGGGAAGGGCAGCTCTTTGTACTGCATTGGGCTCCTTTCCCAAGGTGGCAAAGCCAGAGCACACAGGCTGAATTACGGAAAAGGCACAGAGGTCACTGCTCCGTTCAGAGGGTATATATGGGGAATACACTGGAACAAAGTACAGGATGGGCTCTCAGAGAAATAGCGAGGCTCATAGAAACATTTCAGTGATAGCCAGTGTGGTCTGCAGGCCACCACCAGGTGCTTGGCAGCAGGAGAGAGTCCGCAGCAATGAGCAAGGTCTAAGCAGTGAGCAATGCTTAGGCAGCAAAATTGTTGATCTTTTGGAGGCTGAAGAGAGTTTTTTCGGGTTTACAGGATATGGGTCCCTGAGCTGACTTCCCATATTCCAGGTTAAGGAGAAACTTTTGGAAGGACCACTCTAATAATGCCCAGTCATTGTCCCCCAGCTCTATTCAGTCTGAATTTCATGATGTGACTTGAGATGTCTCACAAGAGACAAAGATATGCTATCTATCTAAGAGCTGAATCACTCTCCAAAAACGCTTATTTCTCTTTGTCTGATAAAATGACTTCAAATTGCCTCCTTTTTGTAGATGTGATTCATCTGGGTTGATACCATTTTCTTAGAGCAGTTATTGCTCCAGAAATAGTTTGTGCACTTTTTTTATTATTTTCTATTATTCTGAAATCCTAATTTCCCTTTGCTCTTACTATCTTCCTCTACATTACCTCCACAGAGAGCCCTTCAGAATAGCGGTTTCCATCATCCCTGTGGAACAAACTGCCAGACTTTTCCTGCCATCATTTTCCATTTCTGATGCTTCTGCTCTGCCTTTTCCATTGCAACTAAGCTAATATAAGAGTAGGTCATGTGACAAGTGCCTTAAATTCACTCAGTGAGAGGCGAGCCGCAGGCATCTAGTGTCTGGCAAAATCAAGTCCATAATATATCCTGTCTGTGACCTTGTAGTGGGTTCATGCTGGCTGAATGCCAGACACCCACCAAAGCCACTTCTCGCTCACCCCCCCACAGCTGGACAGGTGAGAGAAAATGTAACAAAGGGTTCATGAGCTGAGATAAGGACCAGAAGAGATCACTCATCAAATACTGTCAGGGGCAAAACAGGTTCAAATTAGAGATATTAATTGAATTTATTGCTAAGAAAATCAGAGCAGAATAATGAGAAGTAAAAATAAGACCTTCTCTGTGCCCCTCCCTCCTTCCTAGCTCTACCTCCTCCCGCAGTGCTCCAGGGAGACAGGGAATGGGGATTATGGTCAGTTCATCCCACATTGTTTCTGCCGCTGCTCAGGGAGAAGAGTCCTTTCCTTGCTCCAGTGTGGAGTCCCTCCCACAGCAGACAGCTCTCCATGAATTTCTCCAATGTGAGTCCATCTCACAGGCACAGTCCTCCTCAAACTGCTGTAATGTGGGTCACTGTTCTACGGGGTGCAGTCCTTCAAGGACTGGCTGCTCCAGTGTGGGTCACCCTTGGGGTCACAAGTTCTACCAGGAAACTGGCTCCAGCATGGGCATCTCTCTCCAAGGGTCTGCAAGTCCCTCTCGGGAGTCTGCTCCAGCACGGGCCTCCCATGGGATCACAGCCTCCTCTCAGGCACCCACCTGCTCCAGCCTGGGCTCCTCCGTGGGCTACAGGTGGATTTCTGCATCACTGTGGAACTCCATGGGCTGCAGGGGTATGGCTGCCCCACCATGGTCTGCACCAGGGGCTGCAGAGAAATCCCAGCTCTGGTGCCAGGACCACATCCTGACCCTCCTTCTGCACTGACCTTGGTGTCTGTAGGGTGGTTCCTCCCACATATTCTCACCCTGCTCTTCTCTGGCTGCAAATACAGCTGCCCAGTAACTTTTTTTCTCCTGTAAGGTCTGTTACCCCAGAGGTATTACCACCATTTCTGATGGGCCCAGCCTTGACCAGCAGTACATCCACCCTGGTGCCGGCTGGCATTGGCTCTGCTGGACATGGAGGAAGCTTCTGGCAGCTACAGAAGCTATCTCTGTAGCTCCCCTGCTACCAAAACCTGGCTGTACAAACGCAATACAGACTTCTAGTAACATAATCCTTAATCTGCTTTTGTTTTCTTTTGTAAATGGAAACATGACACATATATTAGATTTTCTCCTTTATTCCAGAGGATAAAGGCACTGAACAGAGAAAAGAAGCAAGCTGGCCAAAATTAAAATGTTGAAAATTTTGACAGGAAAGGCTACTTTTAAAGGTTCTTAATTAAAACTAAAAAAAAACCAAACCAAAAAACAGCAAAAAAAAAAAAGAAAGAAGGGAAAGAAAGAAAAGTAAAAAGAAAATACATGGAATTTATCTAAAAACTTTCATTATTGTTCCGTATTTTGTGTTTTTTCAAATTTGACCATGTTTAAGTCATTCTTCTTACCCTTTTCAAAATAATAAAAAATAAAGTCCAGAAAAACACAGGGAAAAGTATGAAGGAAGAGGATAAGAAATACTGAAGCCAAATATATTAAATTCATCAAAAACTTTCCATTTTCTATATACTTCTTTTTTAAAGAAAGGATCAGTCTCCATAAAAATGGTTTTAATAATTTAACAATTTCTAAATTATTCTTTGCCATATTAACATGAGATTCACTGAATTTGAACAGCATTTCAAGAAAATCATGTTGGCAATGAATTGTTGAAAGATAGATCAAAACACCCTCGTGGAGGGCATTGTGGAGGTGGAAGGAGGTGCTTTAGCCATTTTTTTCCTGAAGTGAGTAGATTTAGGAGGTGGACACTATGAAAAGCACACATAGCAAGGCAGCCTGAAGGCAGAGTAAGTGTGAAAGAACAAGATATTGGGTCACGTTCTATCTGAGCCACAGACAACAATAACTTTTTTTTTTTTCAGTATTTTGAGATCTTGCATGTAAACACACAAAAGATCTGGTTTAAATATAAGTAATTTGGTAGAAGCAACAAAATCTTTGTCATCTATACACAGATTTATCAAACCAATTAAATAGGATAATGAAAAAATATGTGCTTTCCAACATGCTACCCCACCGAAGTCATAAGGGGAAAAATGGAACCACCAATGCAATTAGATGCAACCTACTGATGGCAGAGTGTAATTTATTTATTGTGCACAGACACTTTTCCCTCTATAAAACAGTAGGGGTGCCTGACTAAATCCATTATGTAAATCTCAGCATCTTTTCACTTGCACCTAGAAACTATTAGTTTTCTTTGAGGCTTTTATAGTCACTTTTGCCTGAACTTGATACAATTAAAATCTAAGTGCTCTGCAATTCTACAAGCACTGTAGTTAGGCACCTGATTTAAAATAAAACTTAAACACAAATAAGGCAGAAAGGTGTTTTTGTTGGTGTTTGATATCAGAGATCTTAACTCACGTTCAGAATTAAATAGTTTAAAATCAGCAACAGACCAGTGTATTCAGGAACAAAAATAGAATGCAGAAATAAAACTTAAAAAAAAATATTGTTGGTGGATAAGAAAATAACTCTTAAGACCAACTCTAGTACAGCACTTTCTCTGAACTGGTTTAAGATCCTAGACAGTTCTTGCTGTTGTCTTTGATTTAGAGTAACTTTGTCCTCAGTATCCTGCTCTGGGCATTCCTTCAGGACAGTTGTTCACTTAGGATCAAATTTCCAAGATAGTTTGTCTCATGTAGCTGTGATATAGCTAAAGAGCTGAGAAATATATTTGAAAGTACATATACCCAGGAATATATGCTGACATCCATTCCTCCTCAGCAGCATGGGTACATATTAAGTGTGTCCTTGAAGCTTTTGAAAAGTGCTAAATACAGCTTTGTCAAAAGCAGCTAAATGACACCTAAATCAAAACCAGCTAAATTCAAAGTCTAGGTCCCATTTTCAGAATCAATTTAGAAACTTCATTCAAATGTTCTAAGAGCATAAGAACAACTATATGTGATCTGAACAAGTAGCTTTGTCAGATCATAGTGTGCCTCCAGAGTGGCTTATTGTGGAAGCCTCAGGAGCAGTGTCAGCTAGTGTTGGGCTCCGTGACTCCTGAAATATTTTCTTCAGTGTGAATTAATCTTTGAAGTCTGAAATGACTTAACAAGTTCCTATATTACAACTGTGAATTAGCAACTGATTATAAAAGCATAGAATGACTTGGGCCAGAAGGTGTCTTAGAGATCATCTAGTTCCAACTCTCATGCCATGGGCAGGGATGCCACCCACCAGATCAGGTTGGTCAAAGCCCTGTCCAAATGGGCCTTGAACACTTCCAGGGATGAGACATCCATGACACCTCTGAGCACCTTGTTCCAGTGTCTCATCACCCTCACACGAGAGAACTTCCTCCTCATATTTAATTTAAACCCACCCTCTTTCAGTCTAACGCCATTACCCCTTGTTCTATCACTTTTGAAAAACGATCTTTAACCTCTGTCTAAAGTCCCTCTCCAGCTTTTGCAGGCCCCCTTTAGGTACTGGAAGGCTGCTATAAGGTCTTCCCAGAACCTTAATGATCTTGTTCTTGATCTTGTCTCACTACAAATAACTAATAAAACTTCCCAGTTTTAATCTCAGTGGAGGCCACGTGACATTGTGGATTAGCTCAGATCTCATTCTGTAACTAGGTGAGTTATGGGAATGCAGCCCTGTGTCTGAGCATGATGGGAGTTCTTTACTTAAGCATATTTGTACAAAATGTCAGGATGCTTGACCTAGAAAGTCCCATTATATCTGAAACAAAGGAACTTCCAGAATTGAGCTCTGTAGGAGATCTGTCTGCAACTCCAGATGCCAACTGGCTGAAAAATTGACTTCTGAGAATAAACTAGGCATCTGTCTTTTATTCATCATCATAGGTCTCTAACAACATAAGGATAAATAGCTTTACAGGAGACAAGGCATAGCATCAAACCCTAATCAGAGAAATATTCCAGCATGACAAGCCTACTCAGGAATCATAAAAAAATAAAACTGGAAGGTATTTTAAGAGATTGCCTGGTATATCTATCCCCCATCCTGATGGATGTTTGTCTGAATGGCATTTAAAACCTCCAGCAGCAGATACTCCACAGCTTTTCCAGACAGTCTGTCCCAGAGTTTCACTATCCATTCAGTACATTTTTCCCAATGCCGAGCCTATCTATCACTTGCCGCAATTTAGACCCCTTTTTAAAAAAAAACCCCAAACTTGTTTACTGCAGACTGGCAATAATTTATTTCTTTATTTGGAAACTGGTATAAAGTCTAAGGTAAAATCTCCTTGTTTTTAGCTGCACAGCCTTTGTTCTGGCCTTTAAAACACTTCAGATGTACAGTGTGAGGGAATGGGTGTCAGGAAGGCATTAGCATCCTAGGAACATCATTTGGATGGGCTTTCCTTTCCTATCTACAAGAGGTCTTTACTTTATTTATGCAATCCTTACTGTTGGGACAAAAGAACTTCCAGAGGTGTAGTTGTAAGTAGCAATGATTAATCTGTGATTTAAAAAATCCAGCATCTCCCAAACAGATGATACACAAAAGTTTCACCTGGAAATATCGCCAACACAAATATCTTAAGTGCTGTATTAATTTGGGAAAAAAAAAAAAAAACACAACAAAAAAACCCAAACAAACAAACTAAACTTAGACAACTGCAGGACTCTATCAAGCAGGTTCAGACATTATTCAATGTTAGTAAAAAAGGTATCTGTAAATGTAATGAATTTCATTGCTATACTAATACTACATTAACTGGGAGCAGAGCACTGAGACATATTTCACTGCTATAGAAATTTGCATCACAGAGATATGTAGGGAATAAAAGATAATGAATTCATAACTGAGCTAATATTTCCAGTAAGCTTAGTCAAATGATGAGTTAGGACACTAAACATTCCATAGTTTTGGTACATAATTAATACAGAATGCTGCAGAAGGCTAGGGTTGGAATAAATGTACATTTTATTAAAAATGTATGAATGCAGTCCTGGAACAAAATTATTCATTAAATCATTTTTAATGCAGATATGAGAATGACATATAAGTCTGAAAAGCTTTCAGTGATAAGCTGTGCCTTGGATTTCCTGAAGTCAATATTCAGACTTGCATACCAAAGTACAAGGTGATCAGTTTTGTCCTTGAACACATCCCAGCACATGTGTCAGATGGATGAGAACCACAACTTTGGATGCAATGTAGAATGACAAATCTCAGTTCTTTCATTATAATGGCGTTACCTATGCCAGAATAACTGCAAATTCATGTCATTGGAAAACCAGGTAATGTTTGGTTTGGCTGCACGAGGTATGTGTGTTTGTGATTTACATATGCCTCATTCAGTTTACAGCTCAGGAAGCTGAATACCTCTCAAGCTACTATCAGCTATTTTCTTCAAATCCTGATAGGAGAGAGGCTGTAAGATGGATTCAGTGCTGTGAATGTACTCAGAAAAATCCTTTGCCAAATCTGGGCACATGTTTTCATCTTTTTAAGTGTGGTTATGGGAAACTTCAGTATCTCCAGCTTTAAAATCTCTCATTGGATTTTCTTTTAGAGTAAGTTGCCGCTTTCATCTGACTGAAAATACTACCTTGCTTTGTTTCATGAAGAATGGTCTTCTGTTCCTGGAAATCCAGCCTTTGAAGAGTTGTCAGGGGCATATTACTTGCTTGGCTTATTTTTCTGTCTGTTTTCATGTTTTTCTAACTATTTATCTTGTTTAGAGCTCATTTTCTACCAAACAAGTAAGCATTTCCTATTAGATCCTGACTTCAAGCTCTCATTTCCTGATATTTCTTTATAATACTTTTTAGTGCCTGCTTTGTCCACATGGTCAGGTAACTCTGCAGGTCCTCACTGGAAGTCTGCTTTACTTGCTGTGTGACATGTATCCCTGCTGGTACACACAGCATCACACATTTCATCTCCAGAGGTGGCACTTTGTACCACATCATACTTCTTGATAAGACACACAGGATTTTTTTTCTCTCTTTAACAGAGCATCTCCTGAAGGATATTTTCCCCTTGATATGTAGTTTTCTAAACAGTTCCATAGGTGCTTCTTGGTACTGTACTATTATTAGTGTTCCCTAGGCAAGCTTAATTCAAGTCATACCCGCTGCAATAATGATATATGTGACTCTGCCAGTTGCAGGCTGAATGTGATGTCTGACATTAATCCTACAATAATACCACACCATTTCTGGCACTGTTTGATCCCCAACATCTAGATGCAATAACAAATCTGTCATCGTTGACGTGGTTACAGCCACTGATCAGATTACTTGCTACAACCTGCAGCTGAGCTCTTTGTAAACACTCACATCACCCTTTCACACACAGCAGCCTTAAACCACCTCTTCTCTGTAGAAGTCAATTATTTTCATCTACTACAACAATACAGTATGGATAGAAACATCCATTCTGATCTTGAAGGTCATAATTTATACCCTTTTGAATGACTGAGTTTGTGAATTTGGCTTGATTCTGTCAGTTACTTTGAAATATCAGAAACTGCTTGAAAGGAAAGCAATCGAATAAAGCTGAAGTCAGCCTGTTCTCCTGTGGCAGCATTTTCAGCTTGTTCAGCAAAAGTACTTGTACTCCATCACAGCACAAATACTTCAGTCACAAGATAATGTAACTACCATAGGCTCCCTTTAGTGATATATTTTCATTAGGATTTTCCAGTTTTATCCTTTCTTTGAAAACTTGGTACATCATCCATATATTTTGTGATTTTCTACTTTGTTTTTGGAAAATATCATGATGGATTATGAAGCTTGCTGCCTTTTAAATTTGTCTAGCCTTTTTTTTCAGTTAAAGAATTCAGGCTGTTTGAGAGCTTCATCTATTTACTAAGTCAAAAAACAGATTGCACCCAAAAGCTGTCGAGTGGCAAAATTGCCTCATGCTGTAACTTGTTTCAAAATAAATGGAGCCATTGAAAGTCATTAAACCAGAATGGGAAGAAAGGTGGCTTTATTTTCTAAACTTACACACATGGAGAGCTTGTTGTCACAGCATCTTACAGGCAGTTATGGTAGAGGACAACAAAAGTTCAGTTTTCTTTGAAAACACTGATGGAAACAGCTCAATGCTAACAAATGTCGACACTCTAGGTTTTGGAAATGAAGTTCATTCTGCTCCTGCTGCAGGTGATTTGATTTTAGTACTTTAAAAATGTCGCTTAGGATTCAATTGTGCTGCCAAAGCACAAACATTTAGAGTCTTTTGAGATGCCTTCAGTAATGGCACTTGGTCTTCAGCCCAGCCCTATGCAGGTGCCTTCTCTGTCTCAGGGAATCTCACTTGATGGTGGACACCTGCCTTTTGAAAAGCAATTTAAGCACTATGAAATAGCAACGATGTAGGGTTGCATGTTTACTTTCAGTCCAGCATGAACACTTAGCTTATTTTTTGGCTGTCAGACTGTTTGTAGATCTAGGGAATGGTAGGAGGGGAAAATGACACCTCCACCTGATCTGTTAATTAGACAGACAAGCAACTACTTTTAGTTTTGCCTAAGTCTAAGGTCCCTTTATCACTGAGAAATTCAAAGAAGGACAAGTACAGAGTTAGATGGCTGTTGAGTACTTCTAAAAAACTCCTGAGGTCTTTCCAGGCACTGTTTGATTCACACTAGAGGCTAAACAACAGCAGATTCATAGGTTGCATGGCTCACCTTTCTTCTCTGCAGTGACTTTGCCCAGAAGACAGGAGCAAAAAAGAGCGGGGGCTGCACTGAGGCACACACATATTTGCAACAACAAAAGGGAACCCTTTTGTTGAACTCAGATGACCCAGGGAGAAACCCCAACATCTTCTACAGTTGTTCTTGGTGACTGAGAGACCACTAGGTAGAAGAGATGCACTTTCAAACAGCTGAGATTATCAGAGGACTGAGCATGTTCAGGACTAAGAGAAGAAATTGTGAGCTCATTTCTCTTTCACCAACTGGAAGTGAAGGAAAATAAATGGAATCAAGAGGTAACACCATGGTATGGCCAGGGCTCACCAAGCTTTTTGGCACTAGCAATACTAAAGGTGAGGTACCTTGCTATCTTCTCTTTCAGTCTTTTCTCTCACCAAGTTTACTGAAGAGCCTAGAGAGGACCTGGGCCCTAACCCAATAGGTCCTGTAAATAAAAGTAAAATATGATCTGCATTTTACCAGTCTCTTGCATAGACATAAACTGCCCCCAAACCCTTTTCCACCTCTGTAAGTTCTTTTGAAAACAGGTGTTCTTTTCTGACCTTTAGCTCTCAGTTTGTTTCAGCGGATTATCTTAGTGAAGTGATAGCAGCAAATCTGGAACTCACTTACTTGTTTTCACACATCAGTGCTATGAAAATACCATACTGACATGAAGTCTCAGTCCACAAAGTCAGAGGGACTTTCCATACTGTCTTTTGGAAGTCAGGGAATTCACTCAGTTCTTAAACTTCTGTAGGAATACTTCTTGCAACACATCTTAGACTAACACAGCAGTCCCCGTCATCTTAAAAATATACGGCTCTCTAAAGCATAATTTTCATGAAAAGTTTAACTGCCTTACTGCTGACAGTGAAATAAAATCAATTATATATATACCACAGTGCTAACTAAGAAACCTACTGCTAAGGAATTGGCAAAATTCAGAGAAAGGTAAAACCTGAATCATCAGATGAAATAAGTGTCTTCTCAGAGTCTGAATATTTTGTCAGAAGTTCATAAAAAATGCATCTCAGTTAATAGAAAATGCTACTGATGAAGCAGCAGGTGTACTTCCACAGGTTCTTTGCCTTTCAAGAAAATGGGCATTGTATCATATAAAAAGACACTTTGTTTATTGGACAAAAGGCATTTGATATTCTAGCACCATGGAAGCGTTAAAAAATCTTTGAATACCTCAAGTCAGAATGCTGTCAGATTTTAAACTATCAGGAGCACACAAAATGAGTCCAGAATATGCCCATGCCTCTTGTGAGAACTTTGCAAAATTAATTCTGAAATGATATTTGGCATAAGCAGCATCTCTGACTTCCCTCATTCAGTTTCATAGTCTGTGGCATAGAGGTAAATTTCAGTTTAGTACAAAAGCATTCAGCTTCTTAGCTGCCACAAATGTTAATGAGAATCATTTGGCTAAACCTCTTCCTGCAAATTGAAAAGTTTACATTTAAAGGTCAGAAGGTTTCCACAGCATTTGAAGACAATGAGACATATTCCTAGGGCACTCCTAGTTCCACCACAGAAAATCAAGTTGCTGAGACTGAAAAATCCTCCCAGTTGCATTTATTATGGTTTATAAAGAACAGAAAACTACTTTGGTTGTTAAAATAACAAGAATCCAATCAGATTCTCCTGCACTTTATTCCAGAAATAACCACAAAAGCAGTGTTTTTTTGATACTGAGTCTGTCATCAAAAATGAGTGATTCAGAAGTATTTCTAAGCGTGCAAGTTTGGGTGAGGTACATGGGTGGTTTTGAACAAGTTTCTACCTGCCAAGTTTGTTTCTACTGTGAAGCAATGGCAAAACCAACAAAAAAAAAAAGTCAAGAAACTCAAGTACACTCTAATGCTGTTACATACATATAAACCAAAAAAAATAAAGTGGACAGCCCCTGAGTTGGCTTGGGATTTTTGGGTGGGGTTTTATGAAAATCATTGTTTTAACCTCCAAAACAGTCTGAGGTAGACTATTGTGGGGAGCAGGATGACACAACTCTCTCTGCTCTCAGGTGCTGGATGTGTCCTATAATTTGAATATGGCCATTTATCTGGTTCTGTAGGATTTTTGGCAATGGGCTTCAGGAGAGCTGGGAAAGGCATGCAATAGTTTCCTCTTCAGAGAAACAATTACTTTATGACAGGTAGCTCGCATTTCTTACCATTTAATACATAGCAACACTCCTAAGATGCAGTGATCGGTCCAAAAGGATTGGAATAAGAAATGCAATAGCATCTTCTCTATTACTTTTTCACAACATTATCCTACAGAATCTGTCCAGCCACAGATTTAAAGCTGTTTTCTTCAGATTGCTGCAGCAGCAAACTGATTCTGTCTTTCACAGCTTTATGAAAAAATGTTAGAAAAATATAACTCTCCTAAAGGTGCCCTACTATAATCTGTATTGTACGGCCACATGCTGCATTAAAAATGCTAATATTTCCTGAAGAAGCAAGAAAGAAAAGTACATAATTGGATTTGCTTCTGCTTGTCAGGAACATATCATTCAACACCAGGCACTGAATGGAAGAGATACCACTGTGTAGTAAGTCATGGTAATTGAACAGCTGACCTAAAAGGTCATTTGACTATGAACAATAGGTATCTGTTAAGGGTTCATCACTGCTCCTGATTATATTATCAAAGTCTTGCTTAGAAAAAGTCACAAATGCTTAAGAGGAGCACGCACTTTCTTCTGTTATCTGGATTTTTATTCATGTAACTACACTAACCTTGGAAGAATGATCTGTGATTTATAGTAACCAGAAATAAGAATCAAGACAAAGATGGCTTCTTTAAGTTAGATCTGTGCCCCATCTATTTCATGGGGCTATTTCAATCTAAATGTAATAAAACTGGATATGTTCTGTTTGGGCATAAGTATAGATTAAAGACAAACCAGGGCATGTTCTTGATGAAAATTGACACAAGAGAAGATGAGCTGCATTAAATGAATGTCTAAGGTAATAAATGGTGGACAATGCTGAAAACACTCCTTCATCAGCCAGACAAATCACAGGTGTAAGAAATCTTATTCTATCTACTAGCTTTCTTATACGTATCCTTTTGTTAAAGCTTGGAGACTGAAAAAAAAATTCCTCAATAAAAGGCAGAATCCATTCTCCATCAGCCTTGTACCCATGATGAGGAACTTGAAAAAGAAACATTTTTTTTTCTGTTCTTTGCATTCTGCTGATGTAAAATTAGGTTCTTTTTAAAATTTATTTCTTTGTAATAGTTGCAATAGTTTCCACTGAGCCTTTTATTGAAAAGTGTTGATTTTGAAATGTGCTGCTTCCATGCTTCATATTTGCTTTTATTATTTCCTATATTTTTATCCCATACTCCTTTCTCTTCTGTGTCACTAGCTCTCACCATATTCATCCCTTTTCTTTAATGCCAGTTAGATTGGTGGCTTGCACAGGAAAAGAAGGAATGAAGGTGAAGGAAAATTAAAAGAATGAGAAAAGAAAAATTGAGAAGAAAGAAAAAGATGACACATGAGTCAATATTATAGTGTAAGTTAAATTAGGAAAAAAGAAGATCTTTTTAAATGAAGTGCCAAATCTGAAAGATTTGTCAGCTGTATTTTCTGAGGTAATTTAACCCCAGTTTCTCTGTTCTGTGTGTCACTATAATAAGTATCGTAACTATCAACTCCAGAAGACCGTAAGTCCTGGGTTAGGAAAACAGAGCAGACCTGTCACTAGGGCTAGGCTACGGGCCCCGTTCCTTCTGGGCAGCACACCCCACACCGAACCCACTACACCAGGTAAGGGGACTCCCAGTTTATAACAATTGCCATTGTGGTGATGGCTGTTCTGAAGTCAGTGGCCACAAGGAAGTGTCCCAGAGCCCCTGATCGTCATCCTGAGTGGGAGGCACGATTTGCATTCAGACTTCCCAAGAGATGCGTGCTTTTCAAAGTGATGCTCTCCTTTTCAAAGTGATCAGTTACTGAGTGAAAGCCAGTGCCAAAATTGTTGCATGGAATCTGAGCCACAGCACTCTTTCCTCCCTTGTGCAGTTCCTTCCACAAATGTTATATAATAATAAATACTAAACTGCCAAATAACATTAGGCACAATAGCATTATTCCCACTGAAAATATGTGCCTGTTCTTGGTTACCTAGAAAAGTTCCCTTTTAAGAATGCTGTGGCCACTCAAGCCAGCTGCTTCTGACTTCCAGGGTATGCTAACTTGTTTTAACCAGTAGGGACTATGATTTCCCCAGTTTTACTCTGAATTTATTTCTTCAGTACTGCAAGTTATTTATATGACAAGTTTGCTCAAGCGAATTTGATTTGCCATTGAAGTGTTGAAAATAAACTTACAGACATTTGTAAAATTAAACTTAACCTTTCAAACCTGTGGAAAATCATACCTCATACTACAACTCCTTGCCATGTAAGCTCCAGCTACTGATGATTAGTAAGCAGAGATAACATCAACTAATTTAACACAATGCTCACAGAAACTTCATTGTTTCTTTATTGACATCTACTTTTATTTCAGTTGGTTTTCTTTTCTCTATGACAAATCTGCATAGACAGCTGACATATCCACATCAGCATTTGTGACAAATGGCAGTGAAGGTAAGTTGCCATGATAGGAATGTCAAACTGTGTGGACATAGATACAGAATGTCAGCTTTCCAGTTCTGAAGTGGAGAGTCTCCATTTTAAAATAAAACCCACTCAGAATGACAAAAATTCAAAGGGATATGTTAGCTAAATGCTGCAGTTTGATTTCGTTTCTATCAAAGTCAGTGGTTTATCTTTGAATAGTTACCCTTTTTCAGAGCATGCTGATCTGTCGTTCCTTTGAGTATTACTGCTTGGACTTAGTTGGCAATATAACTGAATGATCAGGGTTAGTGATGCCAGTGAACATTTTCTTCAGAAGAGCAACATAAAGCACTTGGATCAGTAACAGTAGAAATTATATCATCAGTAAAAAAAGAAAGAAAATCTTCTTTCTTCCAAAAGAAAGAAATCTTCTTTTATTTTTATATAAGAGCACATATATGAGCTTTCATGCTCTACTGATCCTGTGTTTCTAACACAAAACTTCAGAATGTCCCTTTTTTGCCTCTTTTTCACATGCTAGTGGAATGATGAGTTTTGTATTAATCCTTTAAAAATGCGTATAACAGAACTCTCATGATGGAAACCAGAGTCAACCTTCAGCCCACTGAAGACAGAATAAAGAGTCTAATTGATTTCAGGGAATGCTTCATTGTATCGTAAACACACATATCTCTCAGCAGAGCTATGAAAATACTTGGAAATCAATTAAACTTTTCGAGACTTGAGGAGCTAACTGGCCACCTTCTTATGATTTCTCTTTTTCAGTTTATATAGTAGTGGAAGGTCATGGGATAGATTTGACACTTGGCATTTTGTTTTCCTTCTCCATGTCTTTGCAGAATTAAGCCTGACACCTTCAGGCTGTCACTGAGGTGTCTGCAGAGGGCGAAGCAGAAGAAATGCACACAGGAAAAATGAAAGGTGATTCCGGCAGACAACAGACTCCCGTTAGTCTGTCAAAAGAATTTGTGCTTTAGGTATTTTTGCCACCACTCTTGTCAGCTTCAAGTTGGCATCTTGGGAGTTTACAGAAGTCCTTGTCAGAATAATACAAGCAGAATTATAGAAAGAGAAATGAAGGAGACAACGCAAAAGGAGAGACTTAAGTTTAATTGCAAAACTGCACTTTTCCATTTCAATGTTTTTTGTGCTAGCTGGTTTCAAGCTGACACTTGATTCTTGTAGGTGTCCTCTAGCACAGCTAGATTACAGAAGTAGAAGGAAAACTGAGGCAGGACAATTTCTTGGGCATGATAAGGAGTTAGGCTCTTTCTCTGTGCAGAGAAAGTAACTCTCCTTGGAAAATACCACCTGAAAGGATACAGGCTAGTTAAGTGTTCTGGGGTTTTATTTGTTTGGGGGTTTTGTTTGATTTTTTTTTTTTTAGTACTTCAAGGCTTTTAGATTATCTATCCAGTTCATGTCCTATAATGTGCTTGAAATCTTTCTCTTTTAGCATTGGTGCAGTACCCAGTAGGCAAAATGTGTAGGTTATCCTAAGCTCCAGAACATTTGGAAGGGACCAACTGTAACATTCTTAATTTGAATAGGATTCTTGGGATTTTTCTCAGCACACAGTATTTTAAAGGCAGTACATCTTGCAAGGACAAGGGTCTGACACAGTTCGTAATCAAGATTCTTAACTCTCTTCTCAAGGTAAATTAACTCTCATGCAATCAGAGGAGGCTGAATGCATAGTGTAAAAGTGATTGCAGCAATATTTCCCCACGTTCTTCTGAAGTTTTTGTCCTAAACTAGTCAGTGAAGCTTTAAATTGGATTTACTTCAATCTTTTCCAGGCAATATTTGGAACACATTCTATGATTTTGATCAATCTAGAACATGTTTCTCCATTATGTGGCTATGTAACAGAATATGTAACATTTTGTATGCTCAAAGTGGCTCAAGGATACCATTCCAGACTGCAGTGCAGTGCAAGAACATTGAGGAAGTATGTTCTATGCAAGGAGATATAGCTGGGATTTTTATCAGGACACATTAGCATTTCATCTGGAATCAAAACCTTCTGGTGACAGAAGCTCCACTCTCACTTACTTCTTGTCAATATTGGTCAGTTTGCAAACATCCAGGTAGTGACATATCCGAAACCACTGTAGGACAAGGAGGAAATATATTGCAATTGTTCTTACTAGAAATGAACCAGTAAACGATGTTTCTATCTACAGTCCCATTTCAGATGCCCGTGACTTGTTGGGAAGAGAGGTGTACAAAGGCCATTAGTGGCTCTTCCTTTGGAAAGCGCAAGAAAGGTTTCATTGTATTACACAGAAAGTAACTTCACATTAAAACACCTGTCATTTCTAGGAAGGAAGTTCCATTTGGGAGAGTTTTACTGGCCAGAACAGGGCTCTGGCAGATATGAGAGGGCTGCTACCAACGTGTCTTATAATCTCTGAAAAGAAATGGAGCAGTATACTTCACCAATGCATTATGTAAATAAGTGGTAATCTAGTGAGGAATGATAAGGTGGAAGGAGTAAGTATATAAAATAGATATGACAAAGACAATGATAAAAGTTTTTTTCAAGAAGGGTTGAGGTGGTTTTTTTTCAGTCACTAGCCTGGTACAGTAGTGAAGTGAACAGTGGCACTCAGTGAGACAAAGCATAATTCACCAAAACATTTTCAGTAAGATGAATAAACACACTTATATGACTTGTCATTGTTCGACACACAGACAGACAGACACACACACACACACTCACTTTGGTGAGAAGGCATGAACTGTTTATTAAAAGATCTGACTCCACTTTTATAGTATATCTAAAGGCCTGGGGGTTGGGGGAGAATGCTGACACCTCTTCCCATCCCACTGGTCAAGACAACTGTCCATCAGCTGTCCATATCTCTAAGACAAAGAATGTAAACCACCTTGAATTAAGGAAAATATTGCTTCTATTTATAACACCTGTGTGTGAGAAACAACCTAAGAACTATGAAACTGTGAGACACAAAGAGAAGGCTGAAAAATCAGGGCGACAATGACTAGTGGAAAATAATCAAAACATTTTTATAGACTGGTCCAAGAAGTCACCAAACAGCATCGGACAATTAGTTCAAGTTTATTACTTCTGTCCAGATGTACAAGAAATTAGATGCCTCATCATCCTGTCATTTAAGTATTTGTCTCTAGCTGAGACCATGACCCTGAATTTTTTTTCTCAAACTAGACCAATTTGATACAGCTTTTTGGGCCATTTCCTTTACCAAAAAATGTAGACGTGTCTTATTAACCCAATTCTAAAACTTGCAGGGAAAATACTAAGTTATTTTTCCTGTTTTCAGGTTTTTGTTGTTGTTGTTGTTGTTGTTTTCAGCCTAGTCTACCTGTGTGAATATGAAGGTAGATGTTATCTTCATATAACCCATGCCATCCTACAGGCTGAAAACCTAAAGGTTTTTTAGCATCACCTCTAGGTGATGGAGGTGCTGGAGCAACTAATCCTGAAATCATTTCCAAATATATTGAAGGGGATTGGGCATAGTTAGCAGGTATTTATAAAGGGGTCCTGAGCATTGTGGTCTATCAGTCCTGTTCTGAGCCAAGGGGCTGGGGTAGATGATATCCAAAGGTTATCTTAACTTCCAATCTCAGTTATCCTGTGATCTTTGCTTTAGGATAATATTAATTCCCACAAGTTCTATTTCCTAAGGAGGACCATAAAATTTACTGTTCTAGTCTTATCTTGAAAAATGGAAGGGATAATCCTCAGGGGTTATTTCACCTGAGTAAACTTTAGTTAAATTTTTCAAAGAAAGTATATTTCATAGCTCTGTAAAAGAGATGTAGTCAAATATATTCTTTTAACAACTTCAATAAAGAACCTCTACAAAACCAAATATGAACAGGGAAAAAAATCAGAAGGTAATGAGCAGTTCCACAGAATTCAAGGAAATAAAGACATCCTCCAACCAAGTCTAAAATCTCATTATGTCAGGAAATCTCAGAAGATACTCAAATGTCATTAAGAGTAAGACAGCTGCAGATCACATTTTCTCAGACATGACTTTTACTCTTCTTCGTGTGATTTTTGGAAGGAAGTGTAATTTCTACCTATGATTATTCTCACATTGCCCAGAGACACTATTTTAGTGAGCACAATATTGGAGACATTCTTTACATACTACTGAGAGAGCAGACTTTCATTAGTTCAGTCTTATTTCCCTCTAGGTTGCCCTTGGACTGCATCCATCTCTCCACCCGGTGAGATTTAATATTCCAGCTTTTGCAACAATATCTAGAATTACATGGTGATGACCCCACAGTCTTACAGTAACCCGGTTCCTTCCATTCTATCTTCTTCTGCTCCTCTGAATTGATATTTGTCTCTGGAGGAAATGAAAATTGAACATTACTTTCCTGAAGGCAAGAGGGTTTTTATACATTTTTAAACTGATCACAATGGTTATTTTATTACTTAAACATTCAAAGAATGTAATAACAATCCCCCTCTGAGAGTCATAGCTACTGCTGTCCCTTCTTTCCCCATTCTTCCTGCTATCAAGGAAATGATACAGGCAGACACTCCAGGCACTTCAAAGTGAGTGGAATATGGATTCTTGGGTAAGTTGGATGCCTATAAAAAGTTACATCTGAGAGAGCTCACAAGACTGGAGATAAAAGTGTGCAGTGTCCATGGCCCTCAACCTGGAAGTTGAGAAGTCTAGGAATACACAGTTTTCTATGGAACATTGATGCTCCCAGTTCAGATGTAGCTTCTATACCATTTCCCTTTTCAAACCTGTAGCATGACTACGGCACGGCTGAAGCCATCAGAGATGCCCTTTGAAGTGTCAAGCAATGGATTGAGCAATTGATCTACAAAATATTTCACCAAGTGTATCATGTAAGGTGATACGGTTGGGATCAGCTCTAGGTCCTTTACAACACTGCTGTCAAGAGATCCAGTGTCTTGGTTTAGGGCAAAATCTGGGAGGAAACCTCTGAATGGGGTTTCCCTGGAAAAGCAAACTTAAATGGTCCCTCCCCCACAACAGGTCCGGAAAAAACTTTCCTGGAGAAAAGTGGAAAAAGCTATTTATTTAACAAAAAACAAAAAACAAAACAAAACAAAAACGCCCACAAGCACATAGGATGAATAATATGAAACAATAAAACCTTTAGTTGAAGTGAGATGGCATATTGCGAAGAGTCCTTGCCATAGGTTTAGTTCGTCTCTCTCAGTCTCTTATCAGTTCCTCCAATGCTGGAGAAAAATGCCGTCCTGGGTCTCAGAAGGGGCATAGGGGTGATCTTTCAGTTCTCCTCTGGGTTTTCAGTCCAGAGCAGGTTTAAACAGCCGCAAGAAAAAAGGAAAAAAAAACCCAGTTCTCTGCCTTAGCTAGCTAAAACTAACAAAAAGCGCAGGAGATCTCTGTCCCACAGCAGTCTGTATGAGCCTCAGCTGAACAGAGCATGCAGAAGAGGAATGTGGAGGAGTTAACATAGTTTTCAAAACAAATTGCACTCTAAGAATCAACCTTAAAGGTGCAGAACAAAATATACAGAACAGATGATTGGGGATACAGGCATTATAAAGTCACTCTAGGACACCCAGTTACACAGATGGTCCAGGACATGACTACTTCATGGACCAGCCAGAGCTCCTGCCTGTGGGTTCTCAGGACAGACCCTACTCCTCTGGCCTCTGAGAGCTGGAAAACCCCAGCCAAAATGCCAGTAGCTTGTTGGAGTCCACTCCCCAAATATACATTCCAGGAGACTGCCTGCTTACACCTTTACCTATTAGGAGGCATAAAACCCACAAAAGTTTAATCAGCCTTTGAACAGTCTTCCTGGTCTTTAGTTTTTTATTGTTTCTTTCTTCCTTTGCCTTACTAGTTGCTGGTGATCATTCCCAACCATGATCCCATCCATCAAAGAGTTGTATAGTATATTCTCTGCTCTCCCACTCTCTGATTCAGGTAGGAATCACTTGCCCCTTTACCGGACTCTATCTGCCAGCACATGACAATAGAAAGTAAATTCAATTTCCCAAGTTTGATTACCACATTGATAAGCAAAGTCTCTGGCCTGCAACAAGAGACTGATTATCTGGATTTCTGTACTATCATAGTGAATGGCAAAATCTACCTTGAGTACACCACAGTCAGCCTAAGAGAGGATCACACCTATTTAAAAATGAAACAGTTGAGCTTTTATGAGAAAAAAAAATCTATTGCTGTAATGCTTTGTATCCTTTGTATTTGTTGTAAAATGCCTGCAGGCTTCCAGAGATCTTGCAATTATTCGAATAGACGACAGGATATATTTATGTGTTGCTCAGAAGGAGGAATGTTCTCTTTACTTTTATAAATGAGTCTCCTGTATCTTTTGACACCTGCAAGCATAATTTGCCTGGTACCACATATCACAATATTTTTTTGCTTCCTGTTAAGCCTTTTTCTGCATTAAAACACACTATATAATCCAAATAAGAAGCTAAATAAAGTTAAGAATCGATATTATTTTATTCCCTATAATTTTAATTTTAAAAAATTGACAAAGTGCAAGTGCAAGTTTTAAATATTGTATAAGCAATAATATAATCAAAATCCTAGAATTATAGAATCATTTAGGTCAGAAAAGACCTCTCAGATCTTCAAGTTCAACCATTAACCCAGTCCTGCCAAGGCCACCACTATACCATGTCCCTAAGCATCACATCTATGCATCTTTTAAATACCCCTAGGGCTGGTGGCTCAACCAGTACCCTTAGCAGCCTGCTCCAATGCTTGAAAAAACTTTATGTGAAGAAATTTTTCCTCATACCCTACATAAACCTTCCCTAGCACAACCTGAAGGTATTTTCACTCATCCCATCTTTTGTTACTGGGGAGAAGAGGCCAACCCACACCTTGCTACTCCTTTCAGGGAGCTGTAGAAGAGTGAATGGTACAAATGCATGGTACAAAAGGTTATGATAGAAAACCCAGCAAAACGCGTTCTGCTGTTTAGACAGATATCGCTGGGATTCAATTTACTTAACTTTAGCCAATCAGAAATTTAAATCTTGCCTAGAATAGCAGACTAATCACAGGGGGAAAAAGAGGCACCGCCAGGCAATTAATCCATTCTGTCCTGAGATGGATGTCTAAGGTACATAGGATAGATCACCTTTTGGAGAAGGTTCTCTCTTGCTGCCTTTCCTGCTGATAAGAAGGAGACCAGACTATGAGCTTAGGTGAAACATTGACCTTTTAGAATACAAGCATTAGGTGAAATTAATCCCCCCCTAAATAGTCACACGTTTCCCAGGGTTTTCACATTGTTCATGTGATAATCATTGTTCATGTAAGTACAATATGAAGGCCACATGCTAACAACTTTTACATGGGATTCCTCCCAGAGATTGACTGATATTTTCACTAAAACCATTGGAAAAGAGGCCACTGACTCTGAAAGCACACTCGCTGTAGTTCTATTCATTACTCAGCTCCCCTAAGAGCAGCAGCCTCAGTTTCTGAATCTTCCCATTGTGCATCCATCCCAGCTCACCTCTTGTCCTTGGTCTTCCATGACTACCAAAACAGCTGTCAGGCTCTTTCAATTCAGGTTATGAATATTGCATGCAGCTTCAATAGCAGACAGACAAATATATTCAAAATCCAAATCCTTATTAAACCTTTTAGATATTGTGAACAATAATGATTTTTTGCTTGCAGAAAGTGCTTCTTTGAAAAGATGCTTCAAGAAAAAACATGGTGCATTTACACACAGACAAGTTCCCTTTACTTGAGAAAAACTGCTTCTCTGTATCTCAGGAAAAGGGAGCTGAATGAGCTACTTTTATGGTAGGAAAAGTAATTACTGTTCCCTGAGCCAAAGTGGATCTGTCTGGCTTTGCTAGCAGTAAAGCTGAAAACAATGCTCAGTCTCTAAGTGCTTGTCTTTAAGCATGAAAAGGCCCTGGAAAGAACAAACATCTTTTCTTAGGGACGCATGCTTTTTGTCCCAACTAGTGCTTTTTAGTCCTGTAAGTTATAAAACGAGATCCTGAGAGCTCGAGGGTGGTTTGGCTCGGCCAGCCCGCAGGTCAATATGCCAGCAGCATGTCCTCCTTTGAATTCCCCAGATTTCACTGAAAATTTAACACAACCAACAACTTGGCTTTAAAAGCAATGCTCCAAGGTACTTCCCCTTGGCCCTTTCAGTCTCATCCAACACATTCACCAGCACTTGCTCTTACTGCGATTTTGTGTTTTGTTCATAAAGAAAGTCACTTTGCTCTGACTCTGATTTTTGTTTGCAATTGTCAGTCAGGCTGATGTTTTGAGCCTTGCAAAGACATTCAAAATTTCAATGCAAAGGTCAATGGAAAAAGCTGGCAGTGGCTTAAATATTCTTGTAGGCTTTGGTAGTCACCAAGTGCAAAACAGAGACTGAAAAAGAACAATGCAGATGCTTTGCACATAGATCTGGAAAAAATAATCTTAAAAAAATCCAAAGGTAATCTAAAAATTTCATTATTCCAAGAAAGAGGTCAGCGCCAGATACTTGTCAGTAAATTTAAACTACAAGTTAATGAAGGATGTGACTGTGGGTTCAGCAAAAGCAGTTGTTGACATTGTCACTGCAAATGAGTGATGACAAATAGGCTACACTTTTTGGGGACTGGCTGCAAAGATGAGTAATGTAAGCCTGATGCACGGAAAAAGAATTAGAACAGCACATGACTTTGTCTAGAGCAAAACTTAAATACAAAAAATACTGTGGTGATACAGTGAATAATTGATTTCTTTGACCTCATTTATTGGCTGATATTCTGTCAGACAGAAAAGAATTAGGAAAGACATTAAAAAAAAAGTAAGAGTTAAAAAGTTAAGCCCGTGGTGGATATGGCATACACAAATATATCCCAATATCACTTGTATTTCAGCATTTCTTGTAGTTCCAGGAACATGAAAGACATTAATTAGAAGGCAGATTTGTTAATCTTCCTTCTGAAGCATTGTATAAAAGTACAAGTGGTTTTAAAATGGAAGTTACAAAGTAATATTTAACTTTTCTTTTTTCTTTATCATGAAGTCCATGAATCCTGAAAACAAGGGAAACCACAAAAAATATACTTCAAAAGGAAAGCAATTGCATTCAGTATTCAAACTGTCTTATTTCACAGTGTTGTATATGAACCAGCAGAACTTGGAATTGTCCCCAGAGAGCAAAACAGAAAAATAGCTCATGCATCTTATCCTTCATGTAAAAAAGGGTTCATGTTCATCAGTGTCCTAATTCACCATTCCAAATCAAAATCGTAATACTAAAGACATCCAGGTCTCTGGAGATAAATTTCCTCCTAAAATAAAGAAAAAAAATCTGGAAATGGTATATTTGCTTTTTCTTCACTAGGCTAGACAGTGAAAGAAAGCACAGAAATTTAGAGCATATCAAATTACAGTGGCGCTCTCTGAATCCAATGACATATTATGAAAAAAACATGACCTCCATTTGTAATTTGATTACAGGAAAACAGAGACATAGAGAACGCAGTTTGTCATAAGTGGCAGTTGATACCCTGCAACTAAACGCTTGGTAGGTTCATTTGTTTTTAGGTTACAAATGTCTCTTTTGAACTGGGGTGGGGGGAGTTCATTAAAAGTGGATGTCAAAATTTTGGTATAAAATCCATATTTATAATGTATTTCATGCATACGATGGTGCAATTCTATCAGTTCTTACAAAATTACCCAGAGTTTCTTGTCAGTGGTTTTGAAAATATTACACACAATGTCCACCACAGTACTATCGATGAAACTGCATTATTTTGATTGTGTGTTAAAATTCATGTCATGATTTTGTTGAAAATCATAATTTATAATTAGGATTTCATATGAAAAATGCTTTTTAATCTACAGCTTTCCAGCTCACAACCATAACAATAGGAGATATTCTTTGACATAGATAAGGATCAAAATACAGATATTTGAGGGGTTTTTCTGGAAAGCCTCTGAAGATTATAAAGTGAAATGAGTACCATGATATATTCAAGTTACAGTCTCAATTTTACATTTCCTAAAGAACAGTGAGTGCCTGACAATTTCTTATCTTTATTGTGTCTCAGTCATAAAGCTTCAGTTGAATTATAGTTTGAGATGTTAGCATCAAGATGTTAATTGCTTGAACATCACTTTTTACATATAGTATGACAGCTACTGAATAGTACAAACTACATATGTATACTAATGCACTTTTTCTGAGATTCTTTTATTCTTCTAATCTCGTGAATATCTTTGAACAGAAACTGTTTCATTTTAGCTAAAACATGTTCTTCTACAGGTTCTACTCATTTAGGAAGGTATTGATGTAAATGGAACTAGGAGTCCTTTCAGCTTCAAAGAGGTTTTATCAGAGAGATTTTAGAAATCATGTATGCTACCCTCTAGGTTAAAGTTACATTCGTTACAAAATAAAGGTTGATGCACTAAATGACAAAGCTCCTTGCAAACTCCAGCAGCCTGTACATGGGTTTAATTGGACTTTGCTTTTATATCTGGGCTGAATAGCTTCTAACCCTATCAATGCTCTGTGCATCCCACATAGTCTAAAATAACCTGTATCTACTTTACCAAAAGCATTGCTGCACTGAACAAACTTGCCTTTCCTCTATTGTCTTCCCCTCTGCAAATCTGCTCTTTCTCTCCCTCTTTTCACCAGTACAAATCCTACATCTTCATCTTTCTCATATTATAGCTGCTCCTGAATGCAGCAAGCTGTTGCATACCAAGAAGGAACATTGAAAATAAGAATTCTTGCCTGTCCATTAACGCTATGGCTCTGGCTCTTGGACCAAGGCAGGAATTACTCTTTTAAAATCCATCATCTCCATGAAAGCTTAACTTTGGACAGGGAGAGAAAAATATTTTTTCTTATACCTCGTGACAGAGAAGTAAAAGAGTTATTTCCCCATGCTGCACATCTCCAAATATTAGACTGGGAGAGAAAATAACCCCTTTTCAATATCCAGTGGTTCAAGGTAAAGCACCTGGGACAAAACAACCACACTGACACAAACACAATATGATTTATTACCACTATGTAGGAAAGAGATGCTCAGTATAGCATTGTGAATGTCATCCCTGCTCAGCAGCAGTCAAAAAAATCCACAAATAAGAGGATCATCATTTATGACAGCGTCACATCTTGAACACTAGGTACACCCCAGATATACAATATAATAAAAATACAGAGCTGATTTTTTAAAGGGGATCAAAAAAAAAAAAAAAAANGTAATGGGAAGTAATTTAAGAAAAGCAATAGACCATGACCACACAGCCTAGAAAAAAGGCAAGTGAAATAAAGCCTTTTTTCTGTAAGACTGAAAAAACAACCATTGGCTCTTTCAACATAACAGCCAAGAACACACAATCTACTGATTAGACAACAGCTGCATTCCATGCATAACTAAACTGGGGAAATCACTTCTAGTGTCAAAAATAATAATGGGCTTTAAAGTAGAGGAATAATGGAAGGCTGGGTTAATTTGTAGTTGTTAAATGTGACGGTTTTAATATAACCTTAAGAAAATCCGGTGCCACAAACTGCTGGGAACTGGGAGAAGACCAAAGGATGGAACCCTGCACATTTGCTCAGCTCCAGAACATCAGATTCATGCCCTTGCAGGCAGGATTTGCAGCTGGATAGAGCTTTGATCTAAAGGAGCAGGGCAAATATTGCACTGTTGTGATAACCCATAACTAACTAAGTGCTTCGGCTGAGACTTGTTTAAATTCAAAACAGTATGTAAAGCAGCCACCTGCTCCCCTTTTCACCATAATGGTTCTGGTGACAATTGGAAGACTCAAAATGAGCCAGATTATGTTTTATGCCTTCCCCCAAAGGCCCTTCCTTGTCAGTGCAATCGTACTCTGCAGCCTATTATGATGCTCCCATCTGTCTTAGTCATCGTGCAGCCAAGCTATTTGTATTTAGCTCCTTAACCTTTCCTCATGAATCAATTTCTCTAACTCAGTAATCACACTGTCTGACAGAGAATTAAAGTAAATCTTGAATTTAGAAATAGGGCTTCAGACAGCAACTCCTGAAGCAGGAGATGTAGACATTCTCCAGGTCCCTTTTACTACCTTTGTTTGGATAAAATTAAATACTTACAGGGGAAAAAAATGAAGCAAAAAGGATTGACCATGTTTGAAAAAAAAAATGGGCACTGGATAGGAAAAACCACAGAAAAGTCTAACAGCAAAAGACATAATTATGAAATGTTTTACTCTTTCCTGCTGTATTATGAAAAAGCATCCATCCATCCATCCTTCTGTTCTTGTTCCTAACATCCTGTTACTAACTTTGATTTTGACTTTGACCTAACCAAAAGTATAGTTGGAATATTCAGTTAATGTTTATTCAGTGAATATGTACAGTCTTATCAGTTATAAGGGTTATCCTGTACAGCCTCTTGTTTAGCACTGTGCTGCTAAAAACCATGAGTGATAGCTTTCAAGAAAATTTTGAAATCAAGTTCAAATCCAAAGACATGCAAATGAACTAAAAAGTATCTGTCACTGCTCAGTAGTGAGAGCAACCATTTTCGAAGGACTAATGAAGCTCAGTAGCTGCTACAGTTGCTTCTGATTTTTCCAAGCCTTGCCATTCCACATTCACCTTCTTAGTAGTTCTCTATTGAGGACTGCTTTTAAAAAACTCAAGTAAAAAAACTTCACCCTGTTTAGTTCCAAAATGAATTAAAGAAATAGCATAAAATTGCTCTGAAGCAATTCCTTGTGTTTGAAGCAAGACCTGATGTTTGCCTTGCCACAGACTGTTTGTCTAGGTTATGCTCATGGTTGTCTCAGCGGTTAATGTAACAAGACTCAGGGTGAGACCTTACGGAAGGAGAAGTGGTATCTGTCACTGGTTGGCACTTGCTCATCTTCTCAAGCCGAAACACTCACAAGAGTCAAGAGGAATGTGTCAAGAGGAAGGTGTATGTTCAGGATTTCTTGTGTGCAGCCCAGGGGGAAAGGAACAACAGCTAGTGTGGGTCCTCACTGTGTTCTTTGGCTTCCTCTTGAAAAGCAATGACAGGTTGGTGTTTGTCCACACCTTTTAAGGCTTCCTTTAGGAGCCAAACAATTATTACTGTGGGCTCATTCATCTCATACCATTACTGTCCTCATCCTCCATAAATCTTGGACAAAGTCGCCAGGCTCTGCCTTTGGTTGCTTCTTCTGGGTATCTTTTTGGCTACCATCTGCCTTTTGGCTTGGAAGGGGAGAGCGCAAGCAAGGTGAGCCTGTGTGTAAAATTTGTTCACTGAACAAGTTCAGCCGAAAATCATTACACAAACATCTTGGCAGAACGAGGACTAAACAGCACAAGTCCATGCAGGGAGGCTTCTCTGTTTCTATAAATTGATCATCGCATTACTGGGACTGAGAGACTCTACAGAAAAACTTACAAGGTGTCATGCTATGTTCATTACTCCCAAATGGAACAGGAATGTAGGAGACTTCACGCTGTATTTTACTGTCTCTCTGACTCCCTCATTCAGCAACTGATGACATTAAAGATAGATATCTAGATCTATATCTATGAAAAATAAAAAAAAAAGTTTAACCCAAGAGGAATCTCCTTATTCACTCAGAATAGAAATAAGGATTTGATCTCACCTCACACAGATGTCCCATCCTTTTGAAACAGGCAAAAGTTCTTGTATTCTGAAGTGAAAGAATCTTTTATTCTTGAACTTCTCACTCTCCAAGGAAATCAAAAGGGTGCCTTGAATGACCAAGACATAAAGTTAATTTCAATGACAGAATTGCCTGGGTACGGGGATGCGAAAACTGGCCTTTCTTCACAACATACTATGCCAAAGAGAGAGTTGGTATCTGCACATAAATCAATGCTGCTATTGCTGCTGGTCTGTACTGACTTCCTCTCTTATAATAGCAGGATCACTGCCATAATCTTGGCAATTTTACCTGGATATTACTTGCATAATTAGTTCTTTTTTAATGCACAGAATTACTTTGGAAATTAATATCTATTACTAGGAAGCATCTGTGGACAGAGGTAATTTAGCTTAATGCAGCCTTCCTGAAATGTATTTTCTGGTCATTTCACATGATATACACGGCTCAATAGATGAAAACCATTTATTTCAATATTAGGATTTTTTTCTATTATTAATGGTAAGTCTGAGAGGAAGAAAAGATGATTATATGTAGACCAGAAGGGAAATAAAGCAATAATTTCTTGATGATAAAACTAAAATTTAAATCATAATAAACTTTGATGACATTTTTTGCATAACAAAAGAGGAGAAAAATGTGTATCATAGCCCAGCACGCAGGGGAGGGGGAATTTTAATAACTATAGCTTTATAAAATAACAGTTTAGTAATTCAACTTGTGAAAAATTACAGCTTTTAAAATTCTCAATATTCTGCCTCGCTTGCATTATTTGAACTTTCATTTGCCACTGAGCAAACAATAATGTATTAATGGACACATAAGTCTTTTTTCAGTATTATTTCAAGACACAAGGATAAGAAAAATCATTAAGTATTTGATGACAGTTGCAACATCTGCCTGATTTAGAAGCAGTTCTATTCCCAGGAAAATACAGAGAGGATGGTAAAAAGATGATCAATAAAACTCTGCTTGTAAGTATCAATGAAAGAAATAAAATGAAGGTAAACCTGATTTGATGAATTCATAAATTAAACTGCAGGTGGAATATAATTTATTTATTTCTCTCGCATTTTTGTTCCACTGAAAGAATAAAACCAAAACTAAATTAATTAAAAGCATTTTAAAATAATTTCACCCACTACAGTCCAAGTGCATTTTATCACTGCCTTCAGCTGGGATGGATTATCATTTATTCTCAGCTCTTGCTACAACTGGATTTTTATCTTTGTGGATGTAAAAAAAATGTTGACATAATGAAATTCACTTACAGATCTCTCAACAAAATTTCAGTCACTTAGTCCATGTTCAGAATAGAAAGTACTGTAGAATATTTCACCTGCTTTGCAGTGGCAGAGCAGCAGAGAATGAAAATGGCACTATGGGTGGGATGAAGACATCTGTTGTTGTTTCCTGTCATTCTACCCATGTAGCTATGTTAGATTAAAATTATTTTAGTCAGAGATGCATGTGCTTCAAATCTACTAACATTAAGCCTTAGACTTTATTCCAGTTGTACTGATAGTAAAACCTGAGGTAGGAAAGTGGTGTGACACAGAGGAAATTAGAGCTGGGAAGGAATCAGAAATTGGTTTCCTCATCTATGGTAAACCCAAAATGCACAGGTGTTTAATACATCAAGGTCCTAAGACACCATTTTCTGAGTGCTGCTGATTTGTTGCTTGGGGTTTTTTAATTTGCCTAAAGAAACATGCTTGTACTACATGGCTTGAAATGTTACACAATAATTGGCCTATGAAATTTTTTGGTTGCACACTTTCTTCCTCTCTGCTTCTGTTTCTCTTTATTGAACTGACCCTTCTTCAACAGAATATCTGAGCATCTTATGAACAACCTGAGCCACAAAATAAATTTGTTTCCTACCTGTTAAAAATAGCAAGATTCTCTTCTTTCTTGAGCATACAAGAAATTTAATTTCTTCTTCAAGTTCAGGACGATTTCATTTGGCTGCTTTGGTTCTCAGATAATTCATAATTGTCTTGGAAAAAAGTCAAATTCAGCTTGGATCTAATCCATATCACAAGAAGCAAAATCACAGCTGACACTCTTGTTAGCACAGTCAGCAGAGGAACCCAAAGCCTGCGTCTATAAACATTACTCAAGCAGAACTTATATTCTGAGTAATTTATTGTTAAGAATTTTGCTAGCATGAGGACCTTCATGAAATTGAGACATCGCGCCCTTGAATGAGACCCTATCTGTTCCCAAAATTGCACCAGTTTAACAAAAAAAAAAAAAAAAAAGCTTTTTTAAGCAGTTTTAGTTCATTGCTTATGAAAGAGTTGAGAGTTTTTTGGTTAAAGTAGGATTTCTCCTACTTAGAAATAAACATAAATTAAACAGTTGAAATAATCCGGTTTTCACCTGAGTAAAAATGTTCAGAGTGGTTCTGGTATTTACTTTAGCTGTAAATAAAAGCAAATCACTTAGGTAAGCTAAGGCAGAACCACATCTTCACCAGAAAGGTTAATTTTGACAGTTAATTTTGCTTGGCCTTGTGTCTAATCAAGGCACTGATAAGCTCTCATTACTCTTATTTAACCTGCAGGAGAAACTGGAAAGCCAGAGTTTGGGGTGTGCCCAGCTGATAAAGGGATTGCTTTCCTTTCCCTGTCTGATGCTGGGTCTCCTGTGCAGTTTCACAAACTCAAACCCATCAGATGGCACAGGGGCGAATGCGCAACACTATTGGTGCTGATGCAGCAGGCTTAAGCTCCTGATCTCCCTTCAATCCATGCTGCACGTTTTAGCATTCATGTTTACTCCTTTTGAAGTGTAGAATAAAAAGGCCTTTTTTTCAGTAATATTTTTTCTTTCCTTCCCTCTGTCAGTTTTATTGCTGTGTCCCTTAATTGCTGTCTTTCCCTAAAGGTTTCCAGCTTTCATCGTGCCAGTAAATAAATTATCTCCATTTATAACTCCAAACAGTCCGTTCATAGCTGTCAATAGCTAATATATTCATTCATATCCTGAAAGGGCCCCACACTAAAACCTAATTAACATTTACCGAGCAGAAGAAAATTGTATGGAAGAAGCAGCTCTCTCTAGCCTGTATAATACATACTTGCTCATTTTTCCTTTCCTGGTTTTGTGTCCTTTACCCGCATTCGAATGGATTTGTTCTAACTCCCTTTGCTTTAGGCATGGCACATACAGACCCCTGTTCCCCTCAAGAAGCCTGTGAAAGGCATTCTCCTGAGAGCAGTGAGTATCCTAGTAGCATGGGAAGGCTTCCCACAGGTCTCGAAGTTCATTGTGAGCAGACATGTAGAGCCATGGCCAAAGCTACATTCCTGTCTGCTCCCAAGCTCTATTCCTGCACTGCTCCTCCTGCTCTTGCAGTCATGTTTGAGGGGAAAATTTAGTAGACCAAACTTAGTAGTTTAAAATTAAGACCTCATTTAATAGAAGAGGAACCCCTTCTCTGGTGGTTCAGACCATTTGAAACTGTCTTAATTCCATTATGGGGGGCACTACTCTCTCTCTACTGCAACAGGTACTCTTTGTCTCCCCTGGCAGTGGACAGTAAACAAACTAATATCATATTCTAAACATCCCAGAGATACGGAGATGTGGTGTAAATGCATCAACAATCAGCATGTCCCCTACCATTCAGCTGAGACCTTCCCCACCTGCACAGGTTCTTTGCTTGGGCCATGGCACCTGGAAACTCAACCTGTCCCCACACCCACCCCTCCCTAAATCTAACCCTAATAGAACAAATTCTCTTAGTATTCAACTGGGGAACAATGCAGCTGAGTCTTCAATAATTTGGCACTAATCTGATACTGACTCTCTTTGTTGGAGGGGTCTGGACTTACTGTTGCGAGAAAAGCTTTCCCAGACTGAATTTTGTTCTCCTGCCAGATTTTTTGTTTGTATTTCATTTTTGAGAGTGGCTTACCCAGAAGAATTGATATGTACACACACCCACTTTGCTCTTTCACAATCAGAATTTGTCCACATCAGTGTGAGAAAGCTCAGTGATCTCCATTCAGTTTCCAGCACCAGAACCACTTTGACTGAACACTGCGGAGGCAGAGCCTACAGAGGACCTGCTCAGTATCCAGGGAGACCTTAGAGCAGCCTTTCAACACCTAAGGGGTCTGTAGGAGAGCTGCAGATAGACTTTTCCCAAGGACATGCAGCGATGGGACAAAGCTGAACGGCCTCAAACTGAGATTAGATTTAGATACTAGAAAGAAATTCTTTGCTGTGAGGGTGGTGAGGCACTGGATCAGGTTGCCCAGAAAAGTTGTGGATGCCCCGCCCCTGGGAGTGTTTAGAGTCAGGATGGACAGGGCTCTGAGCAATCTGGTCTAGTAGGTGTCCCTGCCCCTGGCAGTGGGGGTTAGAACCAGATTGGTCCCCAAGTGGTCCATTCCAATGTCCATTCCAACCCAAACCATTCTGTGATTCTATGAAATTAAGCCCTTTCTTTGAGTTTCAAAGCTGGAACTGGTATGCACAAGAGAGACCAAACATTTATACTAAAGCAAGTTAATGGCCTTTGGAATAAGATAATTATTATACATATTTTAATTCTAGTAGAAGAAGCTATATTAACAAAAGAATTTCTTTATTATGTTGTCATTTAAAGATATCATCATCTTGTCTTGCTTCAGATAGGAAGGTGCAACCCATAAGACTGCAAACAACAGATGAAAAGTTCATTTCTGCTTTTCAGTGACGCTGATCATTGAGTTGTCACAAATCTGTGAAGCTCAGCTCTACTTTCTTTATGAACCTTGGACCTACTGTTTCCGTGGCACAATTATTTAGTTATTCATTTACATAGAAAAAAGGAAAAAATTAATAAAAAGCTCTTGCAGCTGAATTTTATCATTCAAAGGTCTAACCCCAGAGTAATTCTCTTTGTAATTGTTTAGAAATTAACTACTTGGCTATTTTTAGGATGCACGAGTAAAGAATTCTTTTAACTTAAAATATTCTGTCAGGGTTTTTTTTAATAAAATAATATTAAACCAAATGTTATTGGCATTTTTAAAAATTATTGAATTTTACTACTGTAAAATCAATAAAATTATTGATTTTTCTACTGTAATGTAGTGAAAGAGTTCTGTTCAAACAGATACTTATACAAAAAAAAATATTTCCCATGCTGTATTTAAATAACTCATAGCCACCTCAGGCCAGAATCATCAGTCTGTATGCCACAGTGCTGGCCATCAGGTGTACGCCGTCTCTGGGGGACTGTTGTAACAGGTGTTAGGCTTCTGCTGCAAATTGCTGGTTTAATTTGTAAGCTTGAACACCCTTCTGCTAATAAAGCCTTTGTACAACACAAGCAGAAAGGCACTCTCTCACAGAAACATGGCAATTACCCCAAAGCCCTACAAACAAAAGTTCAGTATGAAGCATTGTGAAGTCAACAAAAAATTATTTTAAAATTACACTTTTTTTTTTTCCTAAGTGGATGTTTACAATAACAGTTTACACATTCTCCTGAAAGCTTAAATTTTAATAGCACACTTAGTTTGAGAAAATGGTATCAAATGGATTCCAGGGAGGGGGTTAAGGTACTGAGACAGAAGGGAATAAGGCACCTGGGAAAACTCTGGGCAAACTGATTAAAGCAGAGATTCATTTTCCCTACTTTGTAAGGTACGTACCAAACTGGTTGTCTAGATTCCCTGAGTATGGAACGAAAACCCAGAGGGCAATTCATCATAATTAACTTAGGTGCTTATCTTTGACTGAAACAAAATAAATGTGCTCTGAAGGTATCTTTTCGCTCCACTAACTATAAGGGAACCGAAAGACGTGGTTTAAATTAGACATACAGGTTTAGACAGAAAAGTGAGGTGAGATATATGGCTTGCAAAGTAAAAATGGGAGCAACATCAATAGCTGAGAAATAAAAGGAAACGGCGAAGGGCCTGTGGGGTAATAGGAAAAACGTGGAAGATGGGAAATAACATAATTAGGTAATCAAAAGCATTCAGAGAGCAAGACAAAATGGTTTCACAGCAACTAGGTGAGTCTGACTGGGCTATCATACAGTATAAAAGAAAATAGAGAAAGTGATGTGGAAAAAGGTTTGCAATAATCGCTGCAAAAGTTGCTCAATGCACAGATACAAGAGTGTCCTCTATGGATGCAAAAAAATTGCCAGTCTTTGGGATATTGTGAAAATACAAAGTATTCAACTGCAGTATCTTCAAAAGATGAGGAAGGCACTGAAGGTGAAAATGGATTGCATTTTTACTGTAGTGGAGATAAAAAATGTGATATGCCAAATTGAGTGAGAAAAGATTCTTTTTATGTCTTTGAACCAGATCTAAAACTCACAAAGAGAAAAAGCCTATTGCATGTTAATATGGATTTTTTCTGGTTGCCTGTTGGGGCAGAATTGCTGCCTGAGATGCTAGAGATAAAAGAAACATTTACGTGGAAAATCTTATCTCATAGACTATAAAAGGGAATCTATTTCATTGAAAAAAATAAATAAAATTTACGTGACTAAAAAAAGAAATCTGCTCCTTGGTTATGCATTATACCACCTAGTCTTAACAGTCTGACTACACATTTAATAGTCTCAGTCTGTAATACAACAATAAATATTAGATAATCCAGACTAAGAAAGAGCAGGTTTATTTGATTCAATCAAATCAGAATAATGAACTGATAAATATCAAGTGACTGCAAAATGTCTTCCAATGCCAGCTCATTTGCACATTTTGGGAAATTGTACTATAAAAGCCTGTGGTGATTATCAATAACCTGTGTTATCTGAAATCAATCAGGGGGTATCTGAAGGCACTTTTAGAGCAAATTGCTGCTTTGTGACTCATATTTAACTAAAATATTTTTATATTTTCCTTTCCCATCTTCCAAGCTCAAAATCTGAGCTGTACTTCTTTCTGTTTTTATAGGAATACATCTAGGACTCCTATTTTCCTCAGTGATGTTTTGACTGCATTTTAAGTGTAAATATTATGAATCCTTCCCTGTCAACTTTTGATTTACCAGACATTTGGCCAAGTCAATGAACACATTAAGCTCACTACATAATACCAGATGGCTTTATGGGCTTGTGTCCTCTCCTGGGCAAATCCTGCTGTCATCTCTGAGCATCTGCACAGAGCCACAAGGGATGTGTGCACTTTTCATTCATTCAGCTGGGTCACTCATCATTAATATTCGAAGCAGGAAAGGAGGTGTCAGACAAGAGAATTGGTTCTGGCTTCTGTTAGCACATTGACATGTCAATCATCCACCCTAGAGGCTGCCAGGACCAATTTAGAACAAAAGTAACTGCTGGGCTGAGCACAACACAATAGGAGACGAGATTTCTTTGTGTTAACCAGTCCCCACACAGCGTGGAAATGTAATTGGAGTCTTCCTCACAACCAATAACACACAAAACCCAGTCACTAGCGGGACATACTTTGAGATAAAATCTCTGACCCCAATCATGTTATGAATGATTCTGCTGCAATCATAGGGTGTTCTCAAACTGAAATTGTATTTAAAGTGCCTCTCTCAGGAAAGTGGTCCAACCCAGCATGGTGATAACTGGAATATGTTAAATTGTTAAATTCCCTGCAATTTCTTACATGACGGCTTTGATCACTCATAAAAGGTACTCTTGTTTTCTAGATTAATACAGTCACCTTTAAAAGACAAAATAGCAGAAACAAATTAATCCTCAAGCCATTTGATCTCAGTGCAATTCCCCAGCAGCTGCATGTGCAATAGCCTCCTAGTGCTCCCTACCGGAGTCCATCCAGAATGCCTCCTGCTTCCAAGGCAGCTTTAAGGGGAAAAAAGTGAGTATGATTGCAAAACCCACATGGGCTGAGCTGCTTGGACTAGGAAACAGGAATTCCTGCTCCATGAACTCTTCAGCCTTGTCTTCCAAAATTTTGACCTTTTTTGGGAACCTTGAGACAGTCAAAACAAATGTGAGCATCAGCAATGAGAGTGTTTGCTTTCACAGTTCATACCTGTGTACCATCAAGGGACAGAAGCTTCATTTTGCTCTGGTAGGTGGCCTCTATCTCAGCATATGGGCTAACATAGGACAGCTTACAAATGACTGCCTTTGTAACAGCAGATTCAAACCCCTTAGACACTGGGATCTGAATGTCAAAGTTAGCTTCTTTTCTGGCCTAAGATGAACCAACATCCAGGCTGCAAATATTCTGAGGGAAGTTAAATATTTAATGTATTGATCAGCTCTATCTCTCTGTGTAAAATCTCCTACCATCCATTGATATTTAGAGAAACATTTTCTCAAGACAAGCCACATGTACACCAGTAAATCTCTGTCAGAATCAATAGACAGACACCTTTCTATGACAGCTGAAGAACTGGTTTGTTTAGTTTTAATATAAGGTTACATGTTCTTTTCCCTTATGCTTGCAGCCATCTGCTGTTTCCTACATGGGACACAAGCAATACACCTGAAAGTCTGCCTTGATCTGAATGCGGGAAATCTTTCACCTCCAGAATTTCTCCTAAGAGATAGCCATTGTTTAATATACTTAATTTATTTCCTCACTAAAAGAAATTGAAAAAAAAAAAAGAAGTATTTCAGTGTCTTTAGTTCTCTTATCTCCTTTAGCCCCACTGACTCCATCTGACTGCATCATGAAAGATGCATTCTAACTGTGGCCTGGTGTAGTGGTTTCATATTTGCCAAATTTGTTTTTGTTAAATGTAGTGTAGTGGTCCATCTTTCTACTATGGAATCGGATTAGAAGAAAGGCAAAACAGGCTCAACTTAAAGATAGAAACAGTTAGATTTATTAACACACACTAAAGGGTGAACAAAAAACCCCATGAAACCTTTTTAAAAGCACTCCCCTCCCCCCTACCAACAGTTTAGTTTTCCATGAAGCAATGTAAAGAGACAGAAAATCAGAACTCTAAGTCAGTACCACTTATAAAATAGTCTTTCATTCAGTCTTTGAGAGAGACAAGTCCCTCCTGATTTGTTTCGGTAACTTTCCACAGTCTGTTTGTGTCTTCCAGCTCCCACAAAAGCAGCCTGCCCGAGAATCTGCATGTGTGAGCCTCCCAAAATGTTGCATTTCCCATGACTACATATGGGCTGTGGACTTAGACATGGGGTTTCACCTTTTTAAGATGCACAGCTTTCTCATTCGTCACCAGTGAAGAATGAGATTTCTCATTCTTCACTGGTGACAAGGCTTCAAACATCTCATAGGATCACTAGATTACAGTTTCTAATTCAATATCCACTCAGTAAAATCAGACACCTTTGTTTGAATCTGCAAAAATCATCTCCCCATTCTTAGTCCATGATTTAAAGGAGTATTACAGTCTGTTACCATAAATCAAGATTTACTGCCTAGAACTAAGGCAACTTGTCATCTCTTCCACTTAAGAAGTGTCCTGGTTTAGGGCAAATTCTGGGAGGGAACCTCCGAACAGGACCCAGACAACCTCTCCCCCCACAACTGGTCCGAAAAAAAGAAAAGTGGAAAAAACTATTTATTTAACAAAAGAAAACAATATGAAACAATAAAACCTTTAGTTGAAGTGAAATGGCAAATTGAGAAAAGTCCTTGCCGTAGATTCAGTTTGTCTTTCTCCGTTTCTATCAGTCCCTCCGGCGCTGGAGAAGAACTCTGTTGCCCCCAGCCCCAAAGGGGCTTTCAGCNTGGCTCTGCCGGCGTCTGCTGGGCTCGGGGGCCCGGCTCAGCTCCAGCCAGGGCCAGCCCCGGCACAGCCACACCAGCCCGGCCCCAGGGGCGGCGGGGCCTGAGCCTGGGTCTTGCTGCTCCCCCCTCTTCCCCCTCAATGTTACCTCATGGCAAGCCCTCAGCAAAAGAGGAAGTTTCCCAAAACCCAACTGTATTTAAGGCATGTGTCCCAGGAGTGTACACTTGTATCTAATTGACCAACCTGGCTGTCAGTTTTAAAACAGCTAACTAATTGGTTTTTACCATTCATGCCAAACCAATACATCTGGTTTCACAGTTAAGTTTTATGGCCAGCTATATTTAACCCAAAGTATGAACCCCACACCTCTATTTCAGATCCTGTAAAACAAATACATAACATCAGCAGCTGAAGAGTGTAGCTAAACTGCAGGAGTACCAAACAGTGACAGTGGGAAACAATAAACCACTTCTCCTTTAGCTCTCATAGCTATATATTACAAATGCTGTTTAGTGATAAATGTGTTTGGACGGCTGCAACTAGCAAGCAGGTGAAAAGGAAGCCTAACCTCCCTCCTTATGTAGGCATCCTGGGTACAAGGAATGAAATATCACAACATATTTGTCTTTGGCTCTTGCTTAGACTGGTACTTTGTATGTACAGATATTTTGATATTCAAGTACCTACAGACATTGTTGTATGACTGACTACACAAATTATTCTGCATCTCAATAACATGGCATGATGCCCACAGAAAAGAAGAGTAAAAAGACAGTGATTTGATGAACTTTTAGGAGTGCATTTTCATCAGCAGCATAAGACCATTTCCCTCTTATAGTCTAAGAGACTAAATAGGCAGCTCAGTGGCACTTTTACATGCTTTAATAAATGCTACTATTATGTAAATTATATTATTCCTACCATTAATATCACCTTCAAATAACATGTTCTTGCCTATTTCAAGTAGTGTTGTAGCTTACTGAAAGGATATGGCACACAAACTGTGGCTAAAATATCAACATCTGTGAAATATATTTCATGGCTAAAGAAAGAAATGCAGAGGAGCTTTTGTGCTCTCTCACAAATGGCCAAGTCACCGTGTGTGAGTCCAGCATCCCTTCTGAAGATATCTCTTCTAAATGACATGAGGGACCAAGGAACTAAGGTTCGCACCTTTTTTTTTTTTTTTAAAGCAAAAATGCAAAATTCAACAAAATGCTGATCCTTCAATACTTCAGACAAAAACATTCTGCAGAGAAAATATGTATCTCCTAGGTCAACCTTAAGCCAAATTTCCCCACCACCTGTCACAACATGAAGAAAGGAGGCTAATTCAGTTCTGAATAAGTGCCATCACTGATGATGTAAACATTGGTATGGCAAGTAACTCAGGGTGCATTTATGCCAATACACATCTAAAATATGTTGCAAATACACATGTTTAGATAGCATGGCAGAGAGGAAGGGCACATCGGTGTTAACCTGTCAGAAAAGACAGGAGCTCTGTTTGCTCAGCAGAGATTTGCTGTGTTTGTTTGTCCTCTTCCATTCCTCATCTCTAAACCTGAGATGAATGTATTTTTTTACAAATTAGGGAGATGTATGAGGTTCTTAGGAGCAATATGAATAGCATTGGTATAAATATCTTCTTTTCATTGAAATTGTTTTTCCACAAGGAATGTTGCTGTTTCAGGATAAAGATGCTCCGATTTTCAACACACTGACAGCGTTTTGATTTGTAACATTGCATTTTCTTCCCCTTGTTTCCATCAACATGATCTTTACATAAGACACAACTGGTCCCTCTGTAATTTGTCTCCATACATAGCATTTCCACACACAACTTTATGAATTCAGAGATAAATCATTTGAGAAGGCCGTCTGCTTTCATTTGCATCATTCTCCATGTGCTCTCTGATCTGAGGTTAAGTTTAGCAGCTGCCTAATATGCAGTACAAAGACTGAATTATCTCTGCTACTTGTGAGGACAAGAACTCTTCTCATTATGAAACATTCTATCTGTTGCAAGAGGGGGTAGATATACACAAAATAGAGGGATGAGCCAGCATTATTGTTCACTCAGTTTTAGGGAGTCTTTTTTACATTTTAAAAAAACTGCATGTAAAAAGAAACTGTACTAAAGTACTGAAATAATCAAGATTTCTGAATTGAATTTTAAACAATGGAGTATTACCTAAGAAAACTCACAACAAACCACCCAAGAGTATGTAGTGTTTGTTTAATGTGGAAGACAAATTAAAGAATATGTCCAATGGAGACTCCTCAGCCACCAAACAGAGCTTATGCTGAGAAAGCAAGGAAATAAAG
>WBMY01003780.1:104741-140466 GCA_013397315.1 Donacobius atricapilla
AAAAAAACAAAAAAACCCACAAATGAATATTTAAGCAAACAACTACATGTCTTCAAATGACTCTTATAGTGCAGATAATCTTAAAAAAAGATTACAGATAATTTTGTGTCCAAAAGATAGCTGGCAATTTATTCTTTTCAAGATTTGGCCAGAGCTCTGGATTGTATTGAACTAAAATGGTTTCATTTTAACCTCACTGCATCCAATGAATATGCCAATCACCATCTCTCCTAGCAGCCTGGACTACCTTCTTGCTACTCCTTTGGTGACACAACACTTGCAACAAATGCTAAATATACCTAATTAATAAACTTCAAATATATTTAATTAAGTTTTACCAGGTAACCTGATTTATGCAGGTGAAAAACAGAGATCTCTTCACAGGAAATGTTTATCCTTCATTAACTTTTGCAGCTTTGAGGAGAAAGAATTGCTTTATATCTGCTGTGCAGGTGTTTTTGCCTCAGGAATGCAACATAAAATACAGAAATTTTTCAGAGCTCAGAAACTAGAAAAGTTATTAGTCCTAAAACAAGAATACAATTATATTTAATCTAACATGTAACTAGCTAGTTTGCATTTCTGTGGTTGAATATGCTATTAGTCAGTAACTTAGGACAAGCAACAGTGTCATCTGAAAAAGTGAAAAGCTTTCTTTCCTAGAAAAGGAAGGCTGAAAACAGCATTTATGGCATTATGCTCTATACCTTTGTGAGGAAGAGCAGCAGAGCATTCCAAAGAGCTGGCAGTCTCAGCTGATGGCAACCACACAAATGGTGAATGATGAACGGGAATTAGACCACATTTGAGAGCATTTGATCTGGATGTTATCAAAGACCTTTAAGCCTTGTGAAACTAGGTTGGGGTTTTCCCAAGCATGTGGTTCAAAAATAATGTCTCTCTTCTAGAAGAGCAAAATTCTGCACAAAGTAGAAAAAGTAGCAACTGAGAGACCCTAGTCCTTTCACAGCCACTGCTGAACACCAGTATATTAGTTTTGTTCAAGCTCCTGTGTGAAATTTCCTAGCTGCAGGCTGCAGCCCAACAAGTCAAAAGCACTTCTTGACAGACAGGAAAGTAAAGCTGCAATTTGCCAATATAAATCAACTACAATTTGAAAACTTGTTCCTGCTAAAAATTCAAAGAGACTGTAGAAGCAGGATAGTCTGTCTAAGAACCCTACAGTTGGAAATACACATTCCCAGTAGTACTGAGGAATCTAATTTGTAAATCTTAACAGCAAGATATTTGCATACTTAGAAATCTATAATATTTTCTACACTGCCTTCCAATACATCATAGTCATCCGCTGAAAGATTCTGGTTAATCTTTCCTGCTTTTCAGATGGAGTTGGAAAGTGCAATGGCTGTGATTCTGATTTCTGTGTGCTGAGACTCTGGTGAGGCACAGGCAATGGACTGGTTTGTTGCTTGCCACGCACTTATCCAGCAGTACAGAAACTTACTCCAGCTCGGTAAGGAACACTAATGCCACATAATTCATATTATTTCTGGATAAATATAGAATTGTAGCCAATTTCTCTTTCAAAGAAAAGATGATGTTACCTCTTTCTAGCCTGAGCAGAGACCCAGGAGTCTAGGGTCTAGTAAGTTATTTCAAATGCAGGAGAAACTGCCAGAGGCCAGCATATCTTGGATATAAATTAGCTTATTACAAAAAATGTTCAAAGCCACCTTTCCTCAGTGCAAGAGAAAATAAACAACAAGAGCAGGTTTCTCAGCAAACAGGTAAAGGTTGCCCCTTTTGAACAACAGTTAGAATTCGCTCTGTGTTTTCACCCGTGCCTCCTTACAATCGTCTTTTGTAGAATTTCCTCTTGGTTATTTCTGTCATTCTGCATCCCACAGATTAGAACATCATCATATTGCAAAACCCATTTGTGCTGTGTCTTTTTTAGATAGAAACGATTTTCGTTTCAGTTTTCTGAATACCTACAGAAACATAATCTTTTCCTACCTTTACCCCCATAAAAACCTTTTGTTAAATCTAGAAGCATTTAATGACATCTAGCCAACTATAACAACATCCTGGTTTTGAACACTTAGCAACAGCTACAGAATTTCTCGTTGCTGTGAACAGCAGCCATATCCAGCCCCGTGCCCTAACATCTATTTCAGCAAAAGGCAGATAAAGATAAATTACCCAGGTGTTTTGAGACAAAGAAACAGCAGCATAATAGTTCTCATGTTTTACTGCTTCAGCCTCAAAGAGGTGCAGCAACAGAAAAGGAATTGACTCAGGAGTCACTACGGACAGACAGCACAACAGGATAAGCTGGCTGCAGGAGGAGGGAGAAATCACAGTAGTGCTGCCTTTGGAAATCCTGTCAGTGGGTGAATGCTGTGAAATATACAACATCCAAACAAAAGTAAGGATTCATGCTTAGCAAGACCTTGAAACGTGGTCTTACTCGTCTTTCATGCTGCATTTCTGGAATACTGCTTTTGTTTTGTAATAACATCCTCCCCTCCTCCCCTTTTCCTAATTAGCCATATCTGAGAAGAGAATACACTCTTCCTTTTAGTTTTGAACAACTATGGGCAGATGTCGGTGAGTGTGTCTGCAGTGCATGTGAAGGTCTTGAAGGCTTAATCCTAAAGTGAACTCTATACAGCAAACAAACAAGCTTTTTGTTGGATTTCAACTGAGACACACAAAATTTACAAAAATAATTACAAAACTATTTTGAAATTTAAAATAAATCCCATGAGGGATTTCAAAGCAATGTTTATAATTGATTTGGATAAGCTCAGCTTTTAGGATTACTTCTTGCTACTTTTTAAAATAACTGGATTATCTGAAGGATGAAGAAATCTTTGACCTATATATTCTAGTTACTGTCTCTTTCTTCCATTTACTTGGTTTTAAAGCATGTTAAGACAAGCTAACCCATATAAGCATCTTGTGGGACATTAGATCCAATTTTAGTCATGCAAAAAGTACCTGCGTACCACAGGAAGACAGATGGACAGACTCTTATTTTAGCACATATTGGATGGCAGAAGGAAACCAGTGAAAAGCAGGACTTGAATTTCTCTCTACCCCAGAAAATTACAATCACAGAATTAACCCAGAAAATTATAATGAAATAAGATAAAACAAACAACAACAAAACATCCACCAACCAACCAACCAAACAACCCCCACTCCCCCAAACCCACAAAACCGCCTTCATGCTGCTTGTACTGATGCTTCTCATATCAGCGTCGGTTACATGATCAAAGCTACAAAAGCTACATATTATCAAGGAGAAAGGACAGACAGGAATGTGGCAACTTAATTTATCAGTGAATTCCAATTCTGCAGGGAGGATGTGACAGGCAGATGAGCGAGTAACATTAGGGGAAATTGTTCTTTACTAGGAAGGAAATGAGATAGATATTATGGAAGGAAATACAATAGAAGCACTGATCCAGGGGTGTGAAACAACAATACTTTTCCAAGCAAGGACCACAGCTGTTTCAGATAACATCTCCCAAAAGTCCAGGGAAATCTGAATTTCTTGATTGCACATCAAACCTTCTTGCTCTTGCATGGGACTGGCACAGAGTAGCCCACAGCGAGGCTGCAGGGATGTGGTCCCAGGCAGAGAGGCTGTGGAGATGCTGCCCTGGCTCTCCACAGGGCCAGTTAAGCCATCTAAAAGTATGGATGAGGTGAGTCTCCTGCATCTGCACTTACAGTAGATATTTGACTTCATTCTCCTGCATACTGGCTCCACTGCCTTTATGTTCATTCTTTATTTGAACAATGTGTTGATTTAGATAGCACACATATCACACCTGTCCTTCCTTTCATCCAGGAGAAATGCACACAATGCTAAATAACCCACTGACTGAACTAGAGGGTGGTAAGTTTTACTGTTAACTTATTTTTTTCCACTTGCCTCTATGACATACTTCACTGCGAAGTCAATATCAGTATGACCCTTGGAAAACAATATGTAAAACAAAAACATAGCACACGCAGAGTCTTTTGATTTCTTGTTCTTTGAATAAATGAAATGCTCCCTTCCCCACTTTTAAGACAAACAGATTGATTTGAGAGATAAAACAGACAACAGTAGCATTTAAATTTAGTAATAAAGGCACAATATTATTTTCTGAACTATATTTAAACCGTTTCTGTACCAAACATAGGCATTTCCACACTGGGACAGGCGAGGGCACTAAAGAGTTATACATAGATCTGCAAGCTGAAGCAATGCTTTGTCCAGCATGTAAATTGGCTCGACAATGATTTCAGGCCCAGCATGTACACTTCTTGAATGAAAAAAAAAAGCTGTGATACAGCCTATTTTAGTTGCTTGAACCGGTTCCTTGATCATCGGGAAAAGATGTTGAAACCAAGCTTTGCTTTTGTACTTTATCTACCAGCCAAGTAAGGAAAATACATCCCTGTCAATAGTTTTCTAAGAATATGCTGGACTCTGAGAGAAGTAGACGTGGTTTGAACAAGACTAGTGTGTTTAGGCATTTAGTTTTACTTGTCCCTAGTCAATCAAATTAAGTTTTAGGATTTAAAAAAATTGGTTATAAGGTCCTTATTCTACCTGGGCTAATACCACTACTGAACGGACACAGTTCTTGCATAGTGTCAGTTTGGACAATCCACTGCAACCATGGCTACACTGTCGAGAAATCTCCTGCAAGACTATTTGCAAACTTACTGCACTTGTTAGCTCCTTATGGGGATGCCATGATTCATCTTCATGTGCATGTGTGTTTTGTCAAAAGAAATGAACAACACACAACTATTTACATAATTAATTACTATCAAGCTCAGAGTAGCGTATGAAGCTGAGACAATTCTTCCCATTTTCTGCCTGTCAGAGTCCAGTATCACAGCTCAGAACTTGAACTGAGGTCTTTCTTTGAACAAGCACATCTGAATGAAGACTCTTTTAATTATAGCAACTTCTTCTTAATTAGTGGATAATTCTGTAACCAGTGGTAACATTTGTCATGGTGCAAGGCTATAATCAGATCTCATGCACTGGTGGATGAATTCATCACTGCAAAGATCAGGAAGGCTTTATTTACAGCATCCAGTTCAACAAAGTACAAGTTCTGCATTTTTCTAGATCTTTTTTTTTCTATTTTTCATACTAAGCAGCATGTAATAAAGCAGGATTAAATCTGGGGCTGTGGTCAGTCACAGGAGAGTTATGAGGCAACGGTATGCAGTGCACACAAGGAAAAGAAATGCTAACAGAGATGGAGAGGTATGAATGCCACTTTATAGGTCACTGATACAGTTCTGGCCTGCTGTTCTGGTCAACTCTGATCAAAAATATAAAATTTTAAAAATGGAGCAGAGATATCAGAGGAAGACTGTTAAGCAGCCCTAAAACTTTTGAGTTGATGGATGTCTTGTATGCAATGCAAACATACGTAACACATCCTAGGGTTTGATTTTGATATACATCCAACCCTGCATCACAGCTTTCATTTAACAACTCCAACAGATGCTTTAGGGTAAAAAGGGTTCCTCTAGCCATCTGGATGACATCCTACTTATTGACATTTTAGAAGGAGTATCACATGCAGCAGAAACAGAACTAGGGAACAAAGGCAGGCATGGAGGAGGATGCCTGCCTGAAGGGTCCTAGAAGACAGCCCATGCAGAGGTGTGGTGGAAGAGTCAAACAGCAGAAGCCCTCCAAGAGCTCACCACCCCATAGCCAAGCTCTGCTCTGGTTTCCAGAGAGGGACAAGCTTGCTGCCTGCCCTCATAGTACAGAGAGACAAGGCCCCTAACAGCTCATAAAATTTGTTTTTCTGTCCATGATCACAGTTTCCCATGACAACCGTGGTTTTTTCTCCATAGGAACACTATGCCTGGCTGCGAAGAGATGGACTTTTGTGAGAAACAGGATTTTCACAGAAGCTGGACCTGTCCCCAACAGATGGAAATGGTTCAGGTGCTTATGGTGTCCACAGTATATGCCATGTGAATCAATTTTTCCACCTTTGAAAGAAGCAACAATGAAAACCACATTGCAAACAGAAAAATTGAGCTTCTTTTGAATTTCAAAACAGAGCAAAGGAAGAATCACTTTCTCTTAAGAAAATACCAGGAGCTTGCAAAAACAAGGACGAGCTGTGCGAATGTACCCATCTTGACTTTGTGGGTGTAATAGAAAACTGGAATCATAAATGCACACCATGTGTTACAATATTTTTTTTGAAAGAGATCTGGCTGCTGTGCTACCATATTGACACAGACTCTCCAAATCAATTGTAAGGACACTGCCATGAAAAACAGGATAAAGGGAAGCGCTTGGTCTTCCCAGGAGCCGCAGCGGGCTCAGCGCTGGGGGTTACTGCAGGTTATTTCCTCCGCTCACTGCGCTGCCCTCGCCCGGTCCTTCCGATTACACACCCTGCTTTTGTGTGTCCCGGCTTGCCGGGGGAGAGAGCTCTGTGTGTTCGCAGTTTTGTTCCCTTCATTACCATGCAGACAATATTCGGCTGTTCTCAAGGAAGGTCTGGGATCCCTGCTCTTTTCCCAGGCTTTCTTCTTGTCCATGAAAAGAGGGAAAACAACGAGGCGGCTGTTAGGCCGGGTCTCGCCAAGCCATGGGCTGACGGTGATGTAAGCGGGAGCGCGGCGGTGAGTGGCTGCAGCCAGACTGGTCATGCTCTGTCCAGGCATGGCGTGGCCATCGCCTGGCAGCGCCCACGGCCGGCCCCGCCGCCGCACAAAGGCTCCGGGGGGAGCGTCCAGCGGCGGACAAAGTGCCAGCCAAGCATGAAGTGCGAGGGGAGCTCCCCCTGGGCACAGGGACGGCTCCCGGCCCGCAGCCCGCACGCTTCCCGGCTCCCGCGGGGGAGCCCTCCTGGGGCTGCCGGTGCGATGATGATGGCCATCATTGTGAGCGCCTGGAGCGGGATTGTGTGAAACTGGGGCCGGCTGGGGAGGAAGCGCAGAAGGAAGAAAACCAAATTTGTTTTCGTTTCGCAGGTCTCAACCGATGTAAATCAGCGTAGCCTCATTGCCTCCAGCGGCAGATACCTCATCCAGATCAGCACAAAAGCCGGTCCGTGATGCCAGATAACCGAAGGCAGTTTATCTCTACAACTGTTGCACAGTTCCTTGTTGGGCAATTAGTAAGCTAAATGTCTACCAACATACATTTAAACAGAAACGATAAGGCAGTAGGTTTAAAACTGGTCTGCATTTTTTTTTCTGCCATTTTTGAAATTTCATTTTGCCTAAAAAATATCTTTTATTCTCAATGGGGAAAAAAATCCTTAGTCAATCCTTTGGTGATTGCTTGTCAACTTTCCAGTTTTAATTTTGAAAATGAGTTACATTATTACAACTAGAGATACGTTGCCACAGAAAGACAATGAATAATTCTCAGGCTTGTTGTATCACATTGCCAGACACCCAACACAGAATACAACCCCCTAAATATCTGATATTTCTTCACAGTAGAAAGTAGTACATACAGGCTATATCCTTGCTAACTAACTTCTTAACTAGCTCTAGTTTTTTCGTCTGCATTCTGCCTTCACTCTGCCTACTAAAGACTGACTCTTGGGGTGACACATTCAAACACTGTGTCTCACAATACTTACAGCCTCTCGACAGATCCGTGGGGAATGAAAACCAATGGAAGTTTGCAGCTTGTTTTCAGAGGGGCAAGGCACTGAAAGCACGTAGCCAAAATTTTCTGAGAAAATATTAGACCTAAGTGAAAGAAGAGAAGGACGAGTGGGAGGAATTGAGTATTCCATGTTATCTGAAACATCCCTCCAAAGTATCAGTCCATGTACTTTTCAGATGCAACTTCCCAAGACATTGTGGTTTAAATTTGATAAGGAGTGTCAGACAGAACACGTTTTACATGCCCTCCAGAGCCTTGAGTTTGAAACGTGCTGCATTTAAATTCAGCCAAATTATAGGTTGTAAATTAATTAATTGTTAATTGAAATGAAAATAAGTGCCCAGGTAGCTAACCTGCATGCCTTTATATTCATTAAAACACAAAGAAAAAATAAACAGAAAAACCCTGATTATCACCCAGCAACACAAATATTCATCAAAAAAAGCCCTCCGCTCAGCTTTATCATCAGACTTTTTAAGTGCTTCACAATATATTTGCAAATTTCTATCTGCTACATCCATTTCTCAAGAGTATGCTGGTGCTGCCTGTTTTTGCAGCTCAATGACATACAGTGCATGCATAAAAAGTGTAATGAACATTTTCATTTTCGAGATCAGAAATTGTCCTGTGGGCAGTTCAGTCTCTCATTGACATTTGGAGAGTGACACATAAGAATGATGGTTCCAAACTGAGATTTACAGCAAAGCCAGGAACCTACCAGGACTTTCAGGGTCTGTCTCTTTACCTTGCTGTATCTCATACACGCACACAAAGATGTTTATGACAGCAGGAATTGTATGCAGTAGAGAGGCTACAATTGCTCTAGTAGTATCAGAAATTAGAAGTGCTTGGAATTTGGAAAGGATTTCTGTATTAAAAAGTAAAATTAACAATAGCTGGTGAATTCCCTGAGCCTGCCACTGTATATTCTTACAGAAAACACATCTGGTGAGAGGAGTGTTTGGGGTTGACTTGTTATTGAAAGAAAAAAAAAAAAATCACAACCTAGAAAATTGCAGTCTTCCCCCAAGCAGTTTCCTTTGTTAATTAATTTGTCTTTATCATTAGATTTTTTTCTTTTCCTTTTCTTTTCCTAAGCTATGCTGTATGACCTCACCCTTTTTGTTCATGTTACTTTTCATCTCAGTGCTCTACTCTCTAGCAAAGACTACAATTTGCACAAGGTGTTACTTGCAGTCCTGTACTTTTAGGATTCTCATTATGACTTGGCAATTCACAGTTCAACCAGAGTTTACCTCACTGCTAGTAATTACTTCCCAAAGCCACCTTTCAAACATGAAATCTGAAAAAAACCTAACAACAGTGATTTCTTAAAGGTTAGTCCTGTTCTGGATGTTATCCAAAGCACTGGCTTCTGGATGTGGATGCCCCATCCCTGGCAGTGTTTAAGAATGGGTTGGATGGGGCTTTGAGCAACCTGATCTAGTGGAAGGTGTCCCTGCCCACGGTAGAGGGGTGGAATTAATGATTTTCAAGGTTTCTTCCAAGACAAACCATTCAGTGATTCTATGAGCTCTTGTACTTCTCCAACCACTTCCTGTTTTTACTGGGTCCTCTAAGCAAAGTCAAGGATTGCTTGAGCTATAATTTTTAGCATTTAATCTAATTTTTAAATCTAAACATTTTGGACAATATACAGAAAATGTGTCTAGAAAGAGAAGGTGAGGCCTGTGAACAAAGCAGCTTGCTTTGGTTTTATCTGCTTTGTTATCATGCTTGCAATTTCATTGCAACAGGTTATCCTAGGAAAAAAAACCAGGTTTTCCTACACAGTGTTGATACTGAAAAGCAGCAGAAGAACCCAAATATAGTGAAAATATCCAAAAAAACCACGACAGATAACTAGGGCACTATGCCACTTGAGAATCATGGATGGCTTTGGTAAAGTTCATAAATTATGTTTAAAAAAAAAATGGAGAAAAAATAAGTAAAACCTACATAGGCCCCCAGAGAAAAAAAAATAAACCATCTATCTCTGCTTATATAAATATGTGTTTGGTTAGTTTTGACAACAGTGAGCTCCATTGTAAGGAATAAACATTTCCAGTTCCAGAGGGGAAACCTTCACACTTGCAGAAAGCAGAAGAGGCTTTTCATTCTGCTGTAAGATGCTGGGTTTTGTACTTGTTATGCGTATGGGGACCCAAGCTTTCATGCTCATGGGGAAGTAAAATAGTTCTTTATGGAGTATTTTATAAAGGACTATCAATCATTCCTGTATGAGTCTGAAGCAAAGGAGAGGTCATGCACAAAAATGGTTGTGTTTCAAGCCAAGCAATGAAAGATTTGACTGTGGGAAAGCAGATTCACATTCATGCACACCCTGAACTCGGCCTTACAGAGCACATAAGTGCTGCTTGTGCCTGCAGTATCCTCTTGCTGAGGTCTACCACCTATAAAATAAATCCTGTAATGAAAGCAGATCACCTCATAATGCAGTCCTGGAAGGGGCTGATTCATCCAATATCTCTTGCTTACAAATGTACCACGGGGTTACCATAGTTCAGGCAGCCTCATTAAAAGCAGTGCAAAACACGCAGAGCCTGAATGGAGAAGAAATAAAAGCCCTATAGATGGTTGTTACACATAATCCATTTGTTACTATGCTTCGGCAAACAAAGGAGCACATTGTTTATAGAGCTGCTTTCTGCCAGCAGCAGAACAAATTCTTGTATCATTCTGGTGAATATTTTACAACATTCAACAAAATGAAGAGTGTGCCTCCTTCATAATGCTAGTAATTCATAACTGGGAGAGGGATGAAGGCAGAATAGAGAGTGTGAGAGTAAAATAGTTAAGATCAGGTAATTTGTAACAGCTGTACAAGGAAACCAAAATTATTACTGATTCTGAGCACCTGAAGACCTGCACTGGAAAAGAGATGGAATTTTTTATCCTTTTATATGCATTGCATATAGTACGTATAAAATTTAGAATCTATTCCCTAGCCACTAAATTCAATGGTTTATCATTTTGCATACCAATGGGTGAAAATGTCCGAGTTCAGACAGGCAAAAATAAAAGGATATTCTTGAAATAAAAGTTGGCCAGACACTAAAAACTGCAGTTGAATGCTCTGAATGAAGCAACAAATTTAACAAGTATAGGACCTGTCTAGTTACACAGTAAGAAAGTTAAAATATAATTGCTATTTCTAGTTCTATATTTGGCATGTATGTTGAAAGCTTTTTTTTTTTCTTCTGACAAATTACTGAAAAACATAGCTTGCAGTCTATGTATCATTTGCTTTCTCATATCCTGGGTTAAATTATGTAGATGATATAGATGCAGACCTCATCCTGACCTCATTGGAATTGCACCAGACTCTAAATGTGCCAACCTAGGTGTCAGCTTAACCAATTAGCACAGGTTAATTCACATTTTTCACTACTACTTACTTTGTTTTTCAAACTGGGTCTTCAGGAATACAGTGTCATTGATCATAAATGTGAACAAACAAAAAATCCCTAAGTTGGGTTTTTAAAAGGAGGATAAACACTCCTTAAGCTGGCATAAGCTGAGAGGTGGGCCTTATACCTAAACAAAGGAAATGTGTGATTATTCTTCAAGCTGAACATGCAATACACTACACAGAGCTAACCTTTTTCAGTTTAAACACAGGACACTGGTCTGTCACCACACCTACAAACAACGTGTTAAGAAAAAATTATCACCTAAAAAAAAACCAAACCTAAGAAAAGGGGTGTCAGAGACAGAGCCCAAAACCCCTCAAACCTATTGTGAGGTTTTATTTAGCAGTATGATAACAGTTGTGTAACTGCAGCTGAAGCAAGAGGTTTTCACCTCCCCTGGTGAGGTGACTTACCCTGGCTTAGAGAAGGGGCAGGTCTCCTTCGGGAGGGAAGGCAAAGCAAAGAGACCCTGAATGCAGTTAGGGGCCTCAAAAGGGAATCAACGTATCTGCAAGGAAGTGGCACACCATGAGGCCCTGGCTGTTAATACTATCTTTGTCCTGTGAAGAGAAGTGGTGGCAAAACATGGCCTGGTGAAAAGACATGAAGACAGCACTAGGGCAGATATGCAAATTTCTGTGGGAAAACATCCCCTTGAAGGCATTAAGAAGCACTGACATGTTTTCACATAAATCATTAGGCAAGACAGGATCCTATTTTCCAAAAGGCTCTCCAGAAGCTGAGGGCCACCCCTCTTCCATGCACAAACAATCACTCTTGCCTCTATCCAGCTGCTCACACAGCAATTGCTTTTCTGTATAACTATATGAAAGTAGCAAATACAATAACAGTTGTAAGGAGTATATGGTTTGTGTATGTGTGGTAAATACTGATAATTGGGATACAGGAAAAGCCATGTTCAGATTTCCCAATTGCTGATTTTCTGGATTCTAAGTTTCCAAAGTCATTCAAGGCACTGTGACACTGTGTCAGCGTAGCTAATATATTCAATACAAACTCCAGCAGGATGGATTTCTGCTGCAGCTGCAAGGTCTTATAGACTAAGTAAACAAGTAAATGCAATGAGTGAGTGGGTATTTTTTGACTGTTTCAATGGATCAAACCTTAATTGCAGGCATATTCTGAATGCTGTATGCCCCTGAAAACTCGAACTGATACTATGCAAAAACCCTAACAAGTTATAGCTGATATTTGGCAATTAAATAAAGGGGAAATATGACTGGGTGACAGAGAAGGTTGCTGAGCTATGGATACTCCATCCCTGGCAGTGTTCAAGGCCAGGTTGGATGGGGTTCTGAGCCACCTGGTCTAGTACAAGGTGTCCCTGACCATGGCAGGGGGATTGGAACTAGATGATCTTGAAGCTTACAGCTAAACCATTCCATGATTCCACGACAGGGAAAAACCTGGGGTCTTCGAGAAGTGGCTTTAAAATCCTGAGTAGAGGGATGGGCTTAGGAGAGGGGCGGGGGGCGCTCAGGGAGCTGCTGAGGACAGGGAGCTCATGTTACTGCCATGAGCAGTGGCATCTACTGAGCAGCACTGCAGCCCCAGCACCTGCACCCGATGGAAAACCGCTGAACAAATGCCCTGATGAGCCCAGTGAGAGTGTTCTGCTCTGCCCTGCTGCCCCACCAGCCTGCCTCTGGCCCACTTCCCCGGGAAATTCCCTGCTCCTAATCCTCCTCTCTCTGACCAGACTAAAAGGAAAACCCCCGTTTCCTGCTGATGGGAACTCCTCCATCCATCCTTTGAGTCTCACACGCTACAAGTAACACTCCCCTTCCTCCCTTGAGTCACTTTGAGGGGAGGTCTTCACCCACACAAATATTTAGCAACCGTTTTCAGCAGAAAATTCCCAGCATCACATTGGATGAGACTGTGGGCTTGGGGCAATGCAGTGATTAATGGGTCCTCTGCAGAACAAAGCCTCCTCAGCTCTGTCACAAGATAGTTGCTATGGTTTTTTGACATTGCTTAGCAGAAATTTAGTTTGGCCAGGGGATTGGAGGAGGGGAAATATATTTAAAAAAAAATACTATAGAAAAGCCCTCTATTGTACGCTGGCAATTATTCTGCACAAATCCTGTGCCTGTCTAGAATTTCAAGCTCTGTATAAATACTTTCAATTAGATTTAAAAAACAAAACCAGAAATAACAAATGAGGGGACTTTGTTAAGAACAGACAGCTTGAAACATGTCTTGTTAGCTATCAACAAAGTCTGGTAGAAGTGCTGGAATGTTTCAGCTAGGCTGATGTAAAAACAACACCAAATACTCTGTGAGAGACTAAGTTAAATGCTCTTTGCAGTGATTCAGTTAAGGCTAGGTACGAATGCACACTTCATTGCAATCAGCTGCAAAAACCTCAGAATCTTTTGGCATGGTATTTTACTAAAGTCTCAAATTTCAGCTGGCTCTGTGGCAGATGGCAGCTTTCATAGGTATAAAATGTTCTAATATATCAGACAAGTTCTGCCTAAAACATCCAACAAAATAGGAATGAGAAGTTGGCCAGGGAATGTTTTTCAATGTGTTTAAAAGTGGATGCTTCCCATTTTATACAGCAAAAAAAGGCCAGAGCAGCATGCAAGAGTTTTAAGGCACTCTACCCATCTGGAAGAGTCTGTCTGCATGTATTCTGAGTGACACAACGACAGCCTTGTATCACCATCCCCAGTTGAAGGAAAATCCTGCTAGACTGAATACCGGAGATTTGGGTTTCAAAGCTTATATAAGATCACAGAGAAACTTCTATTCTTGAGCAGCCTTAGGCATGCCTAAATTGTCTTGTAAACTACAATCCACAAGACGGAGAGTGCTCCACCTCCTTAGAAACACTGTATTAGGGTGTTCCATCTATTGTCAACACACATCAAACTAGAACATCTGAGAGCACAATTCATTTGGGTTTGTACACTTAAGTCTGTTGGTTAATATCTGCATGTCATGAATCAATGTTATACCAGCAAACATCCAGGGTAACTTGGAAGGAAAAGCAGGACAGCTGTGTTACCATGTCACTCTGAGGTACAAGGGGATTTATTCCAGGAAAAGCACTATACTGATACAGATGCTCTGCTACTGCAACCTGAGTCTGCTTAGTCAGTTCCAGGAAGGAAGGACTGCATTATGACATACAGAAATACTTGTTAGATATATTTGAAAAATCCATTCCTGAATCTTAAGTAGAATTATTCATTTCTTTATTAATTCATCACTTTACTAATTTCAGCACTCTGAAGTCAGTATTTACCAGCTGACCATTTGATCTTCACAAAATATCAAAAATCTTAGACTATTCCGGACTAATAAAGCTGCTGCAGCTTTATTGGCATCCAATGGCATGTACTCTGTTGGACAAGCAAGGTGTCAAAGATTATAGCACGTGGGAGAAGTTTTTGGAATTGCTTAACAGTTTCAGTGGAAAACACTGCATCACTATCAGAATTTTTTATATAAACATAACAGTCCCAATGAAAATTTTAATTTAGAAAGTTGTTTAGTTCCAGGGTAGAAGGAGAGAGCATGGTCAACACCATGACAATGCACAGCAAATGCTTGAGGGGGAAGGTGACAGACTCAGGTGCAAATCCCCACTTTGCATTTTTCCCTGCCTAAAACCTTGACACAGTCTTGGTTTTATTCCAGTGGGGAATACTGAAATCTCAGGATGCTTTTTAGGATGGGACAAACTTTTTCTGCCCAGGTCAACATTTGCAACTTCTCCAGCTCAGTTATTCCTGATGTCTGAGTGGTTGCTTTCAAATCCACCAAAGAGTTTATAGGGTATGAGAATGGTGTCCAATTTTCTTACCCAGTGCAAGCTAGAAGCATGATGGGGGAATATTTCAGTAATAAGCTGTAACATATTTGACAGGGAGATCCAGATAAAATTTGATTAAATTCAATACAAATGCAGATAATGGAAGCAATTTTCTAGGTGTTCTATAAATACAGCTTTATCACTGAAGGCAAAGTAAGTTGAATTTGAAAAGCTGCAATTGGTCACATCTGTAAGAACATCTGTGCTCTTCCCACTGCTTCACTAAGTCTTTGAGGCTGAGCTTGCCACATTTCCAGTAGTTTTCCTTTCGGCATTTTTTTAGTTGATTCCCTTGTTGTATTTTCAGTCATCTACCAATTTACTGCATGTTCTGTCCTGCATGTGACCACTCTCATGATACCTACGTTGGCAGGAATTCATATATGGTGATCAGTAGGACAACAGCAGTGTTTAGTACGATGAGTTCACTATTCCCACAACCACCAGAAACTAATTAAGCATACATAGGGTACTTTAAATTTTTGGTTATTTTTTCTCTACGTGGGTTTGTTGTTTTTTTTTTTACTTCCTACAATTGTGATATTCCACACACAGTATGAAAGCAACATTCATCTTACACTAGAGTTCTTTGCAGACCAGGAAATAACTAAACTGATAGAATTCCTAGGTAGGATGTTACTCCAGCAGAACAAGAAACCTAGGGCTGACAGATGACAAATTAATTACCTAAAGCAGTATTTTCTTATTGAAAGCTCTAGTGGTAAGCATATAGAACCTAGTCTTCAGCTTTTGGAAAATAAGGAAGAAAAACAATCTTGAAAGTTCCTTTCATCATTGACATTGTCATAGTTCCTTTTGACTGGGCATGAGATGGACTTCCATGAGTTCTATTTTATTCTTAGACCAGTGTAACAACTAACCTTCTTGAGATTGCTTTTCCATGGAGGGAACTTAGATACAGCATTAAACTAGACACTTATTCTTGGAGATGCTGTGTGCTCGTCATTTTTCCATTTCACCACAAAAGAATACATGTACTCAGTTACCTACTTCTGGTTTCAGACTCATCAATTTTACTAACAATACATTACTCACATATCCTCCAGTCCCATCTCCTTCAATCATTTCATTTCTTCAGACTGACAAGTGAAAACAATAGAAGTGATGAGATCACATCCAGACACTAATAAGTGCAATCTAAAGCAATTAACGTGTCCATCTGGATGCACCTTCACTTTGGTTTGGATCAGAAACACACCTTTGAACACAGTTCACTGATCACCCCCCCTTACTGTGCCTTTATTCATGGTGCGGAGTGCTCTTGGAGAGTGTTCTTTCAGATGCAACTGCAGCTGGCAGCTGCATTTCAAGGGTACATCTAACATCTTTCATCTATCCATACTTCATTCAGTAGCATCCATCCTGCTATTGAAATGTGCAGCAGTGAGATCAGCTCCTCAGCACAAACACTCCTGTTAAAGGCACTCCTAATAGACTGCAGTTCCTGTTAATGTAGACATAAGCTTCCACAGGATTCAGTTCTTCCCGGGATGGGGGCTGAGACCCGTACCTACCGCAGGGTTCAGGACCCATCAAGTGACACGGCCTCTAGAAGCCAGCAACCATTTAATACAAGAAGAAGTGTGCAACATGGCAGTACTGCTACAAAGAAGTAGCAGTACTTCCTTTGAAAACTAGTTACCTTCAAAAGATAGGGGTTAAATCCTAGAATATTTGAGAAATCCGTGTTTATATGCCTCTAGCTCAACTGCAAATAAATTAAAACCTTTTTACTCCACTAGGTGGTGTAATTTGTCTTGCTGTCAAATATGGCCTTGCAAATATTTCCCCTAATTCTTCATTTCAAGATGGGGCCATAACAAATACCATCTGAAAAGTGAAGCAGGAATCTGGTCTACAAGGGCCAACTACTTTATCAACTCATGCTTCTTTGACATTTTCCATGATTCCTTAGAAAAGCTTCTGTCAGCACAGGATAACTTCATTGTAGAGCATTCCTAGATCCATGAAGGAATAAACTAGGAACACAAAATAAAAACATCACAGTCTCCCTCTATTTCCCCTTATACCCAAGCATGCTGCCGAGGTATCTAAGCTATTCTTGTGACTTATGTCATGTGTTTTAAACTACAACCTCTCTGGAAGCTCTCTCCTTGGTTTACCTCCAAGTTACAAGAAGATGAAGTCAAACATATAGCTGGATTTTTCTTGTCCAGTTATGCTTGCACTTCCACGGCTACAGTTACATACAGAAAAGCACAGAATGCCAGCCTGCATAATGGGATGTATCTTGGGCGATATACCCTGGCTAAATGTAACCCTGATGGCTATAACCCTCTGTCTGAAACAAAAAACACTTTTGCTGGTGCCATTCAACTCTTGGCTTCAATTGAAGTCCACATTAAAAAAAAAAAAAGTATACTTGGATCATAGCTTGCTATTTAGATATTCGGAGGCATTCATTTGTTTGTGTTCATTGAACAACATCTACTGATACACAGACACCAAAAAACCACAAAAATCTGTTAAGTTGGATGCCCAACATCCCATCAACAGCATATCCCCCTTCCTAGAATTCTGTAGCTGCTAAATCACCACATGGTCCAGCTCTCCCTAAAGCTTAGAAATAAAGAAGCTAAACTTCTTGTATGAAGGAACACATCTAGATAATTTTTATAGTGTTTCCAGGATGTCTTGTAGGTGTTAAGCTTAAATAGAAGGCACAGAACTCACAGAAACAAACCAGCATGGTTGAAAGCTCAAGACTGAACTGAACAAAATCCATCTGGTAAATTGGAGGAAGCTCAGCTATCCTACCAGCTCCAATTGCCCTTATGCTATCCACCCACAACTCTGCTTGCTTCCCTTGGAAAATGGGTACTGGTAACACGCTTTTTTTTAATAAACACACTCATGAGAATCACAGCCAAGGGACACATAGAACACACAGGGAATCATTAGCTTTCAGAGCGGAAACTGTATGGCACATCCTCACAGTCTGTACACTCACAGTCTGTACAGTGCTCAAGTAAATTCAGGTTATTTGCATATCCAGATCCATTTGAGGCCAGGCAGTGCAGATAGTTCTAAAGAGCTTACATGCTCACCATATCTTCTCCAAGCACCAAATTTAAAATACAGGACTGCCTGCTATGCACTGGAGGATTTGTTTCTGAATGCAAATTTAACAAATCAACCATTTCCTCTGTGGATGATTGATGGATGAGAAATATGAGGTGTCTGCATCTACAGTTGCGCATGCTACAGACTCCAAAAATTTGTCTGAAAATTTTCAGCTGAATATTTGAAGCTTGAGTAGAAACAAATGCAGGAAGTTTCTCAACAGCTGCAGTAAAGGCTTTAATCTCATTATAAAAAACCCATCAACTGGATTTGTTTCACAGCCACTTCTACAGCTCCCCTTACTCAGGGTTAATATAGAGCAGGGTCTGTGTTGTATTTTATTGACCAAAGTTTACAAAAATATATCTCTTAATGTGGCAGAAAAATGGGTAAAGGTGCTTCTTGGTTATACAAACACCAAATAAAGGGCCATCATCTTGTGCACATATGTAGCCATAAGAAGAGGAAGAAGCAATCTCTGCAATTGTAAATTTGAACATGTGATAATCTGTACACTAAGTATTAGACTGGTCTATGAAAAAAAGGAAGCCTAAGAAACAGCATGACAAGTAAATGTTTACCGGTGCCACACAGAGAATGTACATGCTGAGTCCAATTACTTATGTTGATCTATTTAAACCTGATATATGGTCTGCTGCAAAATCTCATACTAGGACAATCCTTGATGGCTGTATTAATGCACATAGTTCTATTGTAAGAAAAAAGTGATGGGCAAACATATTGTGAAAAATTAGATTAGGCATTTACAGGATCGAGGTTTGTGTTCCATTAACTCATTTTTATGCCATCATTAGAAAATGCCCCTAAGAAGTGGGTTTGGGGGATTAACAAGAAAACTTGGCATAGAGAGATATCTAATACTGGCATTGCATCAACAACACAACTGCACTCAAGTCTCAGCAAATGCAGGTTTTGCTGACTTCAGTTTGCAAATTTTGACAGCCGATGATTGAAATCTGCCCCCAGGTTTCATAAAAATCCCATGCCTGAAATGGCATTGCCTGTGTTTACACACCCTGAGAAATAAGACTTAGATTTACAAAGACCTGAGTACTTCTATTCCCACACACTGGTATGCCTGTTACAGAGGGTACAGGACACTTGGGACAAAGCAAAACCCACTATTACACAGCAAAATCAACTTTTATTTAGATGCTAAAAGAAAACATATTTGCAAGAAGAAATATCTACGAGATTTACAGCTCCCCGAAATGTAGAGAAGTCCCACAGGCTCCTTATCAGCATGTCAGTGCTCGAGCGAAAGAACAAGCAGGTTCTTTAAATTACAAGCTAAAGTCACTATCTGCATTAACTGCAGGGATTTCATCTCCACATTGCCTCCCGATTGATGCAATCTGTGTATGATGAGTAATCTAAATACTGGATTGCGCATATTTGGCAGGTCTTGCACCCCTCTTCACAGAGAATAGTTTTGTCATAACTCACAATATAGTTACTGTAATACTGCTCAAACAGTGTGCTGTGTGGCATAGACAACTGCTTGGCCATTTCATATAGGCTTTCTGGCTTCAAGTCTTCAATGCCATAAGTTTTAGTCAGGATGTATTCTAATTTCCAGTTCGATTCATTTTTCTTGTTGGCGTCTCTGAGGTCCAAGTAAAACTGCCAAAGATCCTACAGTTAAAAAAAAAAAAAAAAAGAAAAGAAAAGAAAAAAAGAAAGAAAGAAAAAATAGGCACTGCTATATTGCTTTCTTCCCTGCTTCATTAAGTCTCTGGAGTGATATATTGATTAGGAAGCTGTCACTCCTCATTATTCACATGTGAATAGAAGGTCACGTCCCACCCCAAGAGCTGGGCTTACACCCAAAGCTGGTACTTGCAGAGCGGTAATGGTGGGGGGATGGGGAGGAGAAGAAGAAAAAGGAGCCACAAAGGCAGCAGCGGCAGTGTTAGAGGTCTTTCCGGTCCAAACTCCACATTGCTTATGTCTGCCTTAGGAGTGGGGCAAAAGGGTGAGATGAGAGCCAGAAGTTTCCTTTCTGTGGGTACTACTTGAGGGGCAGAATGGACCGAAAGAGAACGGCCCAGGGAGAAGTTAAGGAAAAGGAGGCATGTCGATGCAGGAGTGAAATCTGCACAAGAAAGGAGCGGCCTGAATTAGCATAGGTCTCCAGAGAGAAACCCCAGTCCCAATCAAGCCGCAAGGCGCATTGTCATTGAACTCGGCAGGGTCAAGATTTTATCCTGAATTACAGAGAGAAAGTCTAAACCATTCACAGCCACAATAATCACACAGGATTCACTTTATCTCCAAAAATTACATGAAACTACAAAGCAGAAGCCTTCTACTTTTTATTTTCCTCCTAAATTTATCTAACATTTCCTATATAGGAAGGTACACGATTACAAAAGACATTATATGGTTAAAAGTGCTTTCTTTATCAGTCCTTTTACACCCTTTAGAAACATTTCATGGGCTGCATCCCAAAACTCAGGCTATCACCAGCAAACAACATTGGTATGTAAGCACACCCAGGATTTAGGCGAACCTCCTTCACTTTTGCAGAGCTCCCTGCAAATAGTTTTAGGATTTTTCCCAGCAAAATTCTGTCTTTGATCCTACATCATAAGAATATTCGATACAGAGCAGAAAGTACTGGGCAGTTCTGCAGGCACAAAAAGACCAAACAAGTTCTCTTTCAGATTTCCTTTTCTTTGTCCAGGAAGAAAAACTAAGAGCAGGCATCCAAGTTCCATCACCAGCAGCCATAACACTACAAAGGCTGACATCTCACTGTAATTTTTACTGACACTATAAAGTCTTAAACAATGCTTTAAAATCTTTACTTACCAGCAAGCTATAGTCAAAAAGATCATATTGATACAATCTGACACCAGGGTTATTGGACTCCATTTGTCGTACATCCTTCACAGGGGTTACAGCGGGTGCCACAAACAAGGAATTGACTGGCTTTTCTGCAGAAAAGGGGAAGTTGAGGAGACAGTTTCCTTTCAATCTTTTTTTTTCAAACAAATGATTTGCAGAGCACCAACACAGCAAAACTAAGAGTGACAGGCTTAAAGACATTGGAAATTTTTTCCCCTGATTTAGCTGTATCACTGTGAACTGCCATACTTCCAGCGGATAGACCAAACCCTGTGTGAAATACCACAGTACCACTCCAGTGTGTACCACTTAAGCCTGTCTCTACTAGAGGCTTCCCAACCAATTCCACTGCTGTGAAAAACTGCAAAATGGTCTTGCCTTTATGTAAAGTCTCTGTATTTTGTACAATTCTACTAAAGAAATATTAAAAAACTTTAGTTGCTGTTTCCATACTGCATTTTACCTGTTGCTGTATGTATTTACGATGTTATTAGAAACACCAGGGTCAGTTTCATCACCTGACCCTGAGTAGCCCAGCAGCTACTGTGCGAACACCGACCTTTATAGCAACTGAAACATGTATTTGAGTTTTATTCAGACAGAATGCGCAGGTGAGGACATTGGGAAGTTCTCTGTGGAACAAAAAGGAAGCCCTAACTATTCCCATCTCTGATAGCGTCACAGCAGTGAAATCACAAGGTCAGCATCCACATATACACAGAAGTTTTGAAAGTCTGGAAATCAGTAGATTCTTCTGGAGAAAATACAGCTGAGCTCTATTTCAGTACAGTCGTGCTGGCTGCAGTATTGCATTTATCTTGAATTCTCTGGAATTTTGTCAAGAGGAAAATGTCCTGAATAAAAGACAGTCTAAAACTGTACAGACAAACACAATGTGTATTTGATTGCTATTTAAATTTTGTAAAAAGATGCAAAATTACTAAAATAATAGGGAAGTAGTTACTTGCACATGCAAACTTTAATGACAAACACCAAGATCAGGGTGTTCCCAGTGAAATTTGCAGCAGAGATGATGATTTCATGAACAAATGGGACAGTGTGAAAAAAATAGACTGCATTGATCATCATTAAAAAAAATAAAGAAGTCAGTTCTTTCACTGGGCTGGATTCCTTTTTACTGGAGATTAACACCACGTAAAAAGGTAAAAATTTGGAATAGTATTACCTAGTCAGCATCTTGGACATTGCTTGTATGAGTTTATATAAATCATAGATGAAGAGCCACTTAACATTTGGGTATTTTACATAAATCAAAGCAATGAACCTCTTACTGTTCTATGGTGGACAAAAAACTTGTTACAAGTGCTTCTGTTGGAGATGTTATGAGTGCTCCATATGGCCATACCCATGCTTAGAACTAAGGGATTTCAATGCAATAAACAAAAATTTCAACGTGGGTGATTTTCTTGAAGGGAAATTAGCTGATCTAAGAGATGCAACAGGCAGAGACTTTCTTTCCCCTACCTCCTGCTTACCCTTATCTTAATTAACTTTGAAGCAGCAGGGAACTCAGCAGAGAGGCACAGTAATGATGCAGGAAATACAAGAACATAGAGCATGTCTAGCTGGTCTGAGAACATTCCCTTTGACACATTACACAATAGCAACTGGCTAGTATAATTTGCCCATGTCACTGAGAGAGCAGAGAGGAAAGACTAGAAATTCTTGTCTAGGCATAAGCATTCATTAAAANAAAAAAAGAAGCTTGGGGAGTCTCTGCTGACATCAACAAAAAAAGACAGTCCCCCTTGCAAGGTTCTCTTTGGAAATGAAATTGGAGAGTGTGAGACTTGAACTCTTGCAGATAAGTAACAGTATTTCCTGATTTCCTTCTCTCAATTATTTATAACACAGGCTGACTAGAAAGAACATGCATGTAAGTATAAATTTGCTTTTAATCAGGAAGAAAAAGTTCAGGAGGCAACAAGCATCATTACCTTCTTCATCCAGGAGGACCATGATACTATCTCTATGTGTATGTCCAAAAAACTGGCCAGCAATAACACTACTGTATTTGCGAAAAATCTTTACCAGTCTCTCATTGTAATACTCCCTGATAGCTGTAGTATTCCTTGCATATGGCAAGTATCCTACTGGGACATGACCTATTATATACACCTAAGGAATTAAATACAGAAAGCACAATTAGCACCTTTATTTGAAATTTAAAATCTTAGCTGCATCCTAGAAGTGGTTAGCACAGTTTCATAATAATGCTGCCTTTAAAAGTAGCATTCTAAAAGCTGTAAATCATGATGAGTTTTTTAATATAAAATCCCAACAGTAAGATTGCTTAAGTTCATAATATCCATTTAATATCTTATTGAGGAGAAAAAGATGTTCCAATAAATCTGTGCATGATTTTACACCTAAGGAAAATGTTAGCAATTACTTCAAATTAAAAAAAAAAATGTTACTAGGGCAAGGCTTATAATTTGGCATCTCAAGAGGACAGAAGAATGAATTTATTTTTGGGTATTACAGAGTCTGCACCAGAGAGTCAGAGAGTCACCAGAAACATGGAAAAATGGTTAAAATCCCTCTGAGGTAGAGACTTGGTGCCAACTGCACACACCAACTAACATGCTGCAGGGTTTCCGGAGGAAGGGAAATCTCTCCTTTCTCCTCACTGCAATATAATATTCTAAAATTGCATCACTGTAGCAAAATATAAATGTTTCAAATTACATACTGTTGCTAAGGTGATGATCCAATCCCCACACAAATCAATCAATCAATCAGGAGCCAACAATTTAAACCTTCACTTCACTGTGTATTATAAGATAAGTCACTATAACTCTCAAATCATAGCAATTACTGCAGCTTGGATGAGTTTTGTGCCTGATAAACTCCTTTCTGATTTCTATTTTTGATACTTTAAATTACATTACAATGCAAATAAAATATGCTAGCTTTTGTCTTAGGTTAAGAGCATATGTTTTAAAATGAAAGGCTAAGTGTAAAAAGGTCAGAAACTGACTTCTACAGTATTTTACGTGGCAGGTAAGGTGTTTTACTGTGTAATTTGAGAAACTTCATTCAACTAGTCTATTAATTGTTGCAGTAAAATGTGCGTATTAAAGGAGGAATTATTAAAAAATAAATTTTTGACTTTGTAGTATCTTTGGCAGCATTAATATTCTTCTAAAAGCATGTTTATACTTTCATTATACCTGCTTCTTTATTTTTTTAATCAAAATTGAAAAAAATAATGATAGCTTCTGCTCCTGATCCCTACCTTTTCCTTCTTTTGTGAAGAGGTTTCAAGTATTTCCTCCAGCCAGGCAAACTGGTTGGCTGGGTCAGTGATATTCACAGTTACCTTGTTGGGACTGTAATACAAATTTGTGTTCAGACTGATTATCCTGAGTGGTTGATGGCTTTTACTGGATTCAAACAGCTGCGTGTAGAAGCCACCTGTGAAAATAAGACCAACATCATACAACAAATTAAAGGCTTCAAAGTACAACGTTACAATCAAAGTACACCACTGACAAAATACCCAACCATCCTCTTTCTAACAGAATATCATGCTTATTCAAGCCACAGTCACCTTATCACAACAGAACATGCTAACAATGTTTTCAGCCACATTTTACTAGAAGCTGACACTGAATTATTTATGAATTCTTGACTGTATTATCTTTGTGTTTATTTGACAGTATTTATATGCAATTATCCAACTGATGTGCAAAAAGTGCCCTGTAGTATTTCTTCCACATTGATAGATACAGTAGTTGTTAAAGGTCCATACTTCTTGAAGTACAGCAAACATACAGGCTCCTTCAGGAAGAACTGTTTGAGTTTAGTAGCATTGTACTTTGAAAGTCATTTAACTCCAGACTGATGATATGATGAAAAGTAAGTATCACATTTTTCTGTCCTTGCTCCCAAAATTTTCCACGGCATGCTTTGCTTCTTCAAAAGGCATAACCTCATAACATCAGTGGAGTCATGGCAACAGATGCATAACAATATAATTTAACTTAAGGTCTGCCTCTTTGAGTTTTATTATCCTTATTCAAGTTTCTGCTTCCACTCTTATCCAGAGTTTGTTCTCGTCCAGGACACAAAAACACAAATTAAACTTCCAAGTCCCTAATGTTTTCATGGACTGGAAATTGGGTTGAACTTTTCAGTCCTTTGCTAAAAAGAAAAGTTCTACTTAGGATATAATTATTCTGCCAGTTTAAGTTGCACACAAATATTAATAGCGTAATCATCACAGCTATGTGCTACTATAGCCTGAATAAAAATGCACCTATTCAGTATGCGCTAAATACATATACCATTAAAACAGAAACAACATTTTAACAGTTTTTGCCCAAGTAAAGTTTTCGTGTGCATCATACACCCTCATCTAAAAAGTGCTATGAGGCCTTGAAAGCAGAAAGATATTTTACACATACTGGTACAAAGTCAGTAACACTAAACATGTTACAAGAAGTGATAAATATTGCATCAGAAAGTAATAAATGTATCCTGAATATAGGCACTGCCATTGAAAAAGGAAAGTAACTTCTTCCAGGAGAAACATTACAGGTATTCCATTGTTCTGATTCATCCTATGAGACTTAGCAAGACAAACAGGACAAATTCACAGAAACATTAATTCTCTCAGCCCTAGCTTCACAATGTACTACTGCCATACTTTACCTTTTCTGAAGGTATTGATTGCTTCATCACTTAGCCAAGGTTTCCAGAAATCTGCTACAGCATTGTAAACTTCACTGGTAGTTACAGGAAGCTGGTCCTGTGAGTGAGGAGAACCTGCCTAAGTCTTAGTATTCAGACACACAGACAAAAAAAACACTCGATGATCCTGCCTGACCTCTTGCATTACATGTAAGTGTATCCAGTCATCACCAGGAGGCATTGAAGAAAGGAAAAATCAACTTCTGAATATCCAGTATTGCTCATCAGGAACAAATGCCTAAACTTAGAACTGATTGCATGGCCTTGTTAATGCATTATTAAACTAATGCCAGAAATATGTCAAGCCTTAAGAATATATACATTCTGCAAAATTAATAAATATATCAACTGGCAAGTCAAAGTCTAAAAATAAAATCTTTTGGATGAATATAAGTTTCTTCTTCAAGTAATTTGGGTTTCATAGCAGCTTCCCAAAACTCCACTTTGGCCCTCATCAACATTCTGATGAAATTCAAATGTTTTCATGATGTCTGTCTTTTCTTACAAGAAAGCATTTTAAAATGTACAAGAGAAAATTTTGTCAATGTTTTCTCCCACTGGCTCTAATTAGAACTGTAGCGCTCTTCAGTCCGAGCTACAGCCTGATGAGACCCATGCTCTGATCTAACCCTGACAGGAAGATACCAGCCTGTCCTTCCCTTTCCTAAAATATCCGGACTCGTGGTGCTAGAATTAAAAAAAACAGGGATTGAAAAAGTTGCAGTGCATGTTTTGTTAAACATAAAATTTGACCTTTCTAAGATCTTTGAAACTAAACCTGCACTATTAGAGGTTTGGGCAGAAGTCTGTCTAGGAGCAGAGCAATCAGACGTCTGTTGATTGCAGTGCCCAGACATGAGTTGTTAGGACAGCTTTGAGCCAGAGCTAACAGTCACTAACAGACGCAGCAAAAACCTGATGCCAGATAAGAGGCCATGTTATGGACTGAAGGTACTTTGGGCCTGGGCAAGTCAGTGTTCTCTGAACTGCTAGAAGCAGTTTGGGGATTTGTTTTAAGCAGGACCAAGGATATGAAACCACTAAGACTATGCAGAAAGGCCAAGGTTACAAGATATGATCTGAAAGGTATCCAAATGCTTGATTAGCCTGAGTAGTATTTTTAACATGTTCTGCAAAAAAAATCACCCAGGACTGTTCAGTTGTTTAAGACAGACAGATCAGAACACAAGAGAGCAACAAAATTCTTTGGTTCATGGTGAGTGCACAGCTTTTACACTTGCTTTTGAACAACCTACAGTGTGTGGCTTGCTCCACATCGCTTCCAGTCTACAGGACATTTGGCAAACCAATCCATATGAAAAAAAATGTCATAAAGAGCAAAAAGCAAACATTAAAAAATCAAACAGTTTGAAATGACCCCACAGTGGGGATTGATCCCATGTCTTTTTCAAATAGTAACTGAAGAGCATGTCAGTTCTGCACAATGGTGAAGCATGCCACAACAAAGTATTTTATCGCAATACTTTCCTAGTGGTTTCTAGTGAATCAACCTGTCCCCATGTCAGTGCATATGGAAAGCCAAAGCTTTACTACCACAGTAAGAACACAAAGGACTGAAGTCACAGTTTAGTTTGTGCACTCACACTTCCAGTATACATCTAGCTGTTGTTTTGTCTCTCACATTTCCTTTCTCTCAGCACCTCTGCTATGCCCCTATTTGGGAACTACTAATTCCAGCAATGACACAGGCAATCACACAATCATCTGCTGCACCAACCTACACCCTGACAGGCTTAATAAATACCACAGAAAGCTGGAATACAAGCCTTGAGGGTGTGAAGGGGTGTTACTGAATTCCCAGAAGGAATTTTAAACAAAATACTTCAGTTGACCTGCTTCATATCCCTTCCGATCCCCTCACATCCAATGACAGCATTTGCTTCTGATCCAGTGTGCTGCCAGATCGATCCACAACACATTTTAAAGGACAAATGAAGCAACTGTTTACTTTTGAGTATGCCAAGAACAATATTCAGCACAGTCAAAGTGAAAGAGCACCATCCTCAGCTGCACATAACTAGTGAATCATCAATGTGATCATTTCTAAATGTCCAATGAGGAAAGAAAAGTAGACATATTTTTGATAGTAGTGGCAGAACTATGGGAACTTAAACAAAAATCCTGCCATTACTTTAGTTAAAAAACAACAACAACAAAAACCTAGTGATGCCAGCTGACAGATTTCCAGTAGGCCTTCCAGTAGGCTTTCATACTTACCACAGGCTCACAGGTCCATTAATGACATCACTTCAGGCAGATTAAGATACTGTATACACATGCATGACACACAAAGTAAGGAAAAGTATGTGTGTATTAACCACATTGACATTTGGTGGTTCTAAGCCATGAGGAATGATTAGCAATAACTTCGTGTGACCTCAGGCCGTGTACAGATTCTCCCTGGCATCAATGTTTCCTTAGGTAAGAGCACAGAGAGAGTGACTTAGTTTCTGTTCTAGCATGGAACTATTTATAATATTAAATGCTAACTGAATAGCTGTAGAACTCTGTTTCCAGAAAAACAGTTACACATAATTAACTCTTATTTTTCAGATATGCTTTCCCAGGAGGTAGGAACACACTCAATATGATGTATGAACAAATTTCTAACTTATTTTACCTGCGGCCAGTAGTCATGATTGCCTAAGGCTGGGAAAACCTGAAGATCTGGAAAGAAATTACGAATTGTAGAACTCAGATTACCAATGATGCTAATGACCAACTTCGTGGAGAGCTCTTTTATGGGAACATGAGGAGGGCTATCTCTGAAAAAGGAAAAGGCTTGATTAACAAAGGTTTGTTAGCAATACAAGGAAAGCAAAAAAATGTGCAAACACAGTCACATTCTAGCATGTAACACTACTATACACTGATTAAAATCACAGCATCAAAGGCTCTCTGCAAAGGCTTTTGTTTAAAAAAACATGTACAAGTAATCTTATTTAGACAATGTTAACCTTTGATTCATATTTATCATAATGAAGATTTCTGAGAAATTAAAGTCATCATTTTGAGCTACTGTGCATTTGCGTTATATATCTTTCATCACCGGCACATCATTGCTCATTTCTTTTTCCCCTTTTAACAATATCTTGTTGAAAAATAAGTACAATAAGGTAAGTGAAATAAATTCATCACTTGACTTCACATTTCTTAACACTTTCCCATGAAAAAATAAGTAATATAAACAAACTAGTTCTCACACTCAAAAATACTAATCTCTTTGATAAATTATCCATTGATGTATCCCTTAAAAATTTGTGTGATGGTAGAATTGAGAGTTCTGCTACAGCAGAAGGGTAAATCGAAAGTAACAAGGCACAATACCACGCCTTGATACTGTACAAGTACTATGAAGCTGCTCCCTTTCACACTTTTTTGGTCCCACTGCTAAGGCACACAAAGCCTCACAGGTAACATCTCTGTGAGAGAGTATTATTAAGCAAACTTAGTAATACTGAAGACTGGAACAGAAAAGGTAAATGCTGTTACTCAACAGACGCCTGCAATGAGTCCTGACCATTCTTTTTGCTTTTTCTACTTCCCACCTTCCCTGCACCATTTCTATTAACTCACACTAATATAGGCATATGCTAAATATCACAATGAACAGTCCAGCAGTTATTACAGAGATCAAAGCCTGTTTCTGAGGCCTTAAAGTCCCACTCAGTATTCCACTTAGTAGCCATTTGGATAACTAAAGGGACAACTAGCATTTGTGAGATACTGAACTCAAATCTATTGGTGCAAATACAAACTTGTGAGTTGCCACACTATTTGGCTATCCAGCTTTAACTGCAGAGTGAGTTGAACACTTACCCTGTCCAAATCATAAATGAAACCTGCTCTTTTGAATCCTTCATGAATGCAAATGCTGACAAAATAAGTTGATAAGGAGAATCACACAAAAAATCTCCAAAAGGGCCTGGGTTGGAGGCATTGACTCCTTTGGAAGAAGAACAAACTTTGGAGCGATCAGGGGTAATGTGGTAAGTCGGATCTAAATGTAGGTCAGATACATGCCAGAATTGCCCTGTTTGCAGAAAACAAAGGTTAAAGGAAATGCATTATTTGCGTTTGAACTGGATATACAGGGATAATGCCAAATTTACTCCAGTTTATCTACTGCTACTCTTATTTAAAGTTAACAGGTTGTTGATTAGGCTGTCTGATAAGTGTGGGCAAGTTCTTCTGATGAGTCCTTCATGTAGACTGCTTAGAAAAATCGAAAACAGAAGCAGAGGCATGGGTTTATGCTATTCACCAAAAATGAAATGGAGATTGGAAGGAACTGAAAAATCAGCTCCTTTTCATTAATAGCAATCTGGAAACCAGACAGTAGAGGAGGCAATAGAAGGATGTCTCCATTCCATTTGAAAAGTAAGGGAGCTGCATTTTGATTATTTTTCCAGACCTTCCCTGGCTGGAAGCTCTTGTAAAAGATGACAAGAAGGATGTTTAGAAAGAAAGGCAAGAAACAGCATGCGTGCAGAGGCTGGGCTTCTCACCATAGAGCAGTGTGTCAGCCTTACTTACTCCCTACTTTCCAGGCTGACTTGCTCTCAGCCACTGGTATATAGCGCTGCACAGATAAAGGAGCTGAGAAGTACAGGAATATGCTGAATAAGATGAATGAAGTCTGTTAGACTATCAGTCTTCAAGTTTCATGTAAAATAAGAGTAACTTCTTTCCGTCAGTTTTGAAGTGCTTGGTAAAGGCACATGTGTATCTGGGGCAGTGGTTGTGAAATAGGGACAGATATAAATTGATTTTTCCCAAGGTCACATGCTCACTCTATGGCTGAGCAGGCACCACACGACTGTACCCCATGGAGTTTTATCTCAGGAATCAAAGACTAGAGGTGATCTTCAACATCTGTAAAATTTTCAGAGAGGAGGAGACAGGAGACGAGACAAACGCTGGGACACTGCCGCGTGCATGTTCCAAGGCAAGCGTGAGTAACATGGCATGAGAATTCTGTGGGACACCATTTCGGAGCACTCACCTGCGCACGCCCGGCCCGAGGGGATGAGGCCAGGCAGACCGTGTGCATTCGCTGCCGGCAGGGCACGGCACGGCACGGCACGGCACGGCACAGCCCCCAAACGCGGTGCTTGCAGTGCGTGCCTCGGGACACCGCGCCAGGGGCAGGGCAGGGCTCACCTCACCTCACCCGCCGGCCTGCCCGGACAACTAAATATAAACCCCGTGTAACCCCCCGCACCTGAAAAGAGCTACGTTGACTGATCTAGCAGTCACGTGTGGCCGGAGCCAGTTGGGACAGGGAATGCTACGGCAGCAGGTTATGTGCGGGAAGCAGTGCCGGGGGAGGGCAAGGAGCCGCAAGCGGGGGCCGCACAGCCCGCCCCGGTCGGGCCGTCGCCTTGGGCCGGCCGTGCCCGCGGTGACCTTCAGGAGGTGCCAGCCCCGGTCAGCGCTAAGGAGCTCGCAGGAGCCGAGCCTGGCCGCGGGCAGGGCTGAAGTCGAAGGACCGCTAATGTGAGGCGGCCCGAAGGAAGGCTGTGCCCGACACCCCACACCAGTCACATGCATCTCTTGGAGGGAAGGTTTCTCATGGCATACACGTAAAAACGGATCCCAATTACTTATAAGGCTTTAAAAAGCGAAACAAAACCCCAGAAACACCCAACTTGATGAAAAATGTTATCAAGTACGCCTTTAATACAGCTTAAGGGGAGTGATGAGGTATATTGTAAATACAAGTCTCCATTGCCAAGGCTTTCGGAACCTCTGTTTATTGAAATCAGAGTAGTTCCATATAGAGGAAGAGTACTTGGCTTCAGTTTTAGGAGAACCTCACAATAATAATGTCATAGATCATGTGGCTACCCTGAAATGTCCCACGGCTCACTCTGCTGTTCCTGTCAGGGCTCTGCAAAGCTGTGACAGCAGCAGGTGGAAGTCCCATGTGTCAGTATGTTCCTCTCTTTTCCACTCCTCTGAGCAGCATCAGTTACTTCGCAGGCAGCACTTCTCCACTTTTCTCTCCCTTATTTAATTTGACACTAATATTGTTTATATTTAGAATGGGGAAAAGTAGCTTTTGTTTAAAGGGCTACTTATCTTTGTTTAAAAGTGACTGTAATGCATATTATTTACCATTCAGGGTTTATTTGTAAACCAAGTCTTAACAATTTGCCTCTGCATTCCTTGCCTAGAATTTAAGAAAAAAAACCTATATTTTTTTAATTAATGACCCCACAAATTATTTGTTGTGCAGATAAATGGCAGCGTTGGGAAAGCAAGTCTGTTTACTCCAGTGAAGAGGGAAAAGCAGCTGCTCCCTACTTTCTGAGAAAAGGTGCCTGGTAAGGACAATCATGCAGAAAATGCACCCACAGGCAAGCAGGCAGCAGCAGAGGGGAGGCCGATGAAAGCTGTATTAGGTACTGAAGCTGAGGATTAAATGGATTGATAAAACCAAAGGGCAGAAGATGCTGCTTAAAAATAACTTGCACTATACCAGTGAAATAGCCCAAAGCATAGACAGTAGAGCTCCCCATACCACTGGATCCCATTCTACTTTTCATTTCTCTGATTAAAAATAGATAGTTTTTAGATTTTAAAAACTATCCATGTCTATCAAATAACATACTGATAAAGGCTTATAGTTAAGGGCTCTGTCTTCTAGATGCATAGTGTTCCCCACAAGAGAAAACAGACTTGAATATTCCTTTCAAGTTGGTTTTTGTGAAAAAATAAAGCCAACAACATTGAATTTTATATTTGGGTGAGGTAGGTGCCAGTTATGTGTGAAGTTTTATCAGATGAGTTACTCATGTTATCCTATCTGTCCAGGGAAGCAGGGAGCCTCTTCCCATATCACATGGCAGATCTGAAGGATGAGGCTTGGGAAGTTGGGCAATATACCCCTCCTGCACCTCTGGTTGCAGCTACACTCACCACTCACAGAGCAATGAACAGCTAAATCCACAGGTCAGCTTTGACTTTGTTTACAAGGCTGGAGGTAGCTACACTCTAGTTTTCTGAGTCAAGGGTGTAGAAAACAGACTCTCCGAACAATCTCCTCCATGCTGCCAAAAAGCTCCAAACTTTCAGTTTTCCTAAGCGTAAGGCAGTTTTTCTCATTCTGGCCTTTTAGGGATACAGTGTTCAGGCATAAAGTTTTAATTTCTCATTTAAGACGCATTTTAATTTATATTGCTCATAGTGCAAATCGTTATCTCTTATGCATATTAGCTATGAAATAACAGCTCTGAGAGGGAAGTGCAGTAGGTTCAGACTGTACTGTTTTCCTCCCATTCCTGTAGGGAATTTCCCATGTTGACTCTTTCCTCCTACCCTGTAAAAGACTTCAATATTTGCATATTAGCAGAAAAAAAACCCCAAGCTTATCAAAACAAAAACTCTTCCAACTGTTAAACCCAAAACTCTACAAACTCTGGAACATCATCTGTCAAGCTACTGACCTTAACCCGCACTTCATAACAAGTTCCCAGTGAAGAGAAGAGCTGAAACTTACGTGAACATCTCACTTCTCTGTCTACATAAATACACTTAAGTTTAGATTTCACCAGCAAAAAGCCACCAAAGTCAATTTTTCATTTCCCCAAGTACCCTACTCTGCATAGAAAGGCTGCTGCATCATTGTGTACCACATGCTTTTTTGGCCTTTAACTCAGAAAAAGGAACTTTGAACACCTCCCTCCGAGACACCAAAATATTAGCCAAATAAATACAAAAGGAGCACAGGTTCAAAAAATGTTTTAATTGCATTCCAAAACAATTCAAATATTTTTCATTTACTGTAAAAAAAAAAAAAGGCAAGTGTTTCAGAAATTTAATGCCAAGTTTAACCTGTTTCACTATACAGCACAAGTATGCCAATTTGATGGCATAACTTTTTTTTTTTTATAAAAAACACCCCCCCACACACACAGAAAAATCTTTATTAACCTTTCATGCCAGAAATGTGCATTTTAGCTACGGTCAGTCATGGACAGGACATTAATCCATCCAGCAGAAGTAACATCAGGACAGAAGTCAGGTGTACTCTATGCTTTCTCATAGTGGCGAACAGCAACCACATCACCAAAGGTGAGAGTCTGCAAGTCCAAGGAAAATACAGACATGTTAGAGGTTAGACCGTTTTCTGTAATGGTTTAACACATTATGAAATCCATGCTAGGTCAAGGTTGGTTTACATAATGTAATTTATAGAAAACCAGATAGATCTAGATTATTGACATTTTAAATGGACAAGAAGCTAAGCCTTTCTCTGTGCTTCTTTCACACCCAAGGAACACAATGCACGTTTACAAGGCAGCTGTTAAAAATTTAACTTAATGTTTATTTTTTTAAAAATATGGCATTGTTTTAATACAGACTTAACACTTACTTTCCCAAAGCTTATCCCACTAAAATGTGACATCTAAAATTCCAACACCTCTATACTGTTATGCATAAATATGAACTCTAGGAGAATTTTGTATTAAAAAAAAAATACATTCTGTAGCCCGTGTAGCCAAACTACCAAATACTTTAGTCACTGCAGTTGAGCAGAACACCAACTACAGTGTGCATACTGGAGGTATTTCCTGAAGTAGAACAGGGCACCTCATCGTATTCAAATTCCAAAGGACAATACTTTCTGCATTTGTGTGATTTGTGCACAGCTGCTTCAAAAAGCAGTGTGTTTTTACTTGAAACACTTGCCACGTTGTGTTTCAGTGTGCTTTAAAGTTTGTGTTATTTGCAAGTCTTCATCCACACAGATAACTCTGAGGCAATTAGGAAACAAAATAACTGGTCTTCTCCATCAGCCAAGTCTGGTAGATTAGTATAGCTGGAGACATTTTATTTTTGAAAGCTACATCTCTGTGCCATGACAAGTGCTATTCTGGACATTAGATATAGTAACTTACAACATTTATTCAGCACATAGCCTTGTTTCTAAAAAGTCAGAAAAAGCAGGTGAATGTAAACTCAGGCTTTTCTCCACACAATTGCTGTCTATCATAGTTTTTTTTCACAAGACAGGAGAACTAAACCCTTCATTATTAAATACAAAAATGCTATTAGCTTCTACAATATTGTAATTTTATTTTCACAGGAAACTACTTGTTCCATGTAAGTATTTACTATTTATGTGTGCATATATAAGTTTTTAAATAAGTCTAATCAAGAACTTTGTATCATTTACAAGCTCATCAGGACTTTTTTCTTAGGTATTTACATAAAAGTCTAAAAAGAGAACATCTATACTTGGGAAATCCACAGTCTGGCCTGCCTAAAGCCACTAGGAATTTTTTAATTGCCAGTAAAACAAGACACAAACCAAAAAAAAAAAAATTCAAAAATCCCTGATAGCTTTCCCCACCAATTAGTTTAAGGGTTTGTGTCTATGCCCCACTGCTCACAAAGCTTGGGATAAGGGTAAGTTGGAAGTGTTTGCAGTGCATGCAAATGCTCAGTGTGCTCTATACTTACCATTACCATTTTGCCATCTTTTATTTCTCGAACAAAGTTTGTCTCTTTGCCATCCCATTTCTGTACGTGCACTAGCTTCTCTCCATCCAGGGTCACAACTGACTGTGAGATACCAAGAAATACAAAGACATGCCTTTATTTAGGGTACTTGGGATTCTGCTCACACATTCAGCATGCACTTTTCTATTGAATTCTCTTCAATAGATGGATGTGGATCTAGAATGATAAAGTAGTCACAGCCATTTTAAAGCCAAGGCTATGAATCATCCTTGGTTTTAAGCATGAAATCCACACAATTCTGGTTTGTGTCAAAGGATGAAAAAGTTGTTTCCTTTGAGTTCCAGTCTCACAAGAACCTGCTTTGGATGTGCCTTGGAATGTGCCTTGGAATACTATTTGATGCTAAGCCCCCAAAGGTGCAGGAAAAGAGGCATCTGACTATTTTGACTGGGAAAAGTTATGCCAAATGATATTTGGCTTGCAAGAAAAGCGGGCAGCTAACACAATGAATTGACACTAGAAAACCGACAGGGAGCTGGCAACGTGGTACATTCAGAAAAGGCATGGTGTAAGCAGGCAGGGCAAGCAAGATTCAACCTTGCTTTTTTTTTTTTTTTTTTTTTT